>VYWZ01001526.1:0-16127 GCA_008711595.1 Fusarium xyrophilum | reverse complement strand
GGCAAGTATTTTAAGCACTGGAGGCCCGCATGGACGTTCCTTTGAACTTTTCACTGAGGAGATATTCGGTAGGGGAAATTCTTGGATAAATCACTTCATCCACACGAGCTTACAGAGTTGTACGAGACAGTGTGCAATCTCGATTTTGCTCAGCAGGACCTCGGGTCTGGAAGTTGTGGACCGCTGGCTTTTGAGGGAGACCGCCTGGAGCCCAAGTCTTTCGAGTTCAGTACATTACTCAGAGCAGTTTAAATAGCAAAAGTGCCTTCGTCTTTTCTTTACAGACTCTCTATTACTTGTAGCTTAGAACATGGTCAGCTAGATATTTGTAGATTTCCACACGATGGTGGAGTTCAAGCGGACGCCAGTTAGAAGCGGGAATGTCGGGATATACAACAACCTGGTGCTTTGTACTTGCGCCGACAGTGAGAGGACTTTCTTGGCAAACCCCGGTTGGGGACAGATGTAGACTTTGGGACAGTACATCCGTTAGAAATAGACGATTTGGGAGACAAAGGGCCCGAGATCTCACATCGTACACCTGACAAGTAACCCAGAGTTCATCCTTTGACTAGTAACCCAGAAATGCGTTGATGCCCAAAAGTTAGATTCAATATCCCACTCGACACCGAAAGATGTCCATGTCATGAGACAATGCCGCACCTGAGGATAAGACGTGGTTACTTGCTCTCATCATCACTCCTGCATGCATTGCATTGTCTTGTCCTGTCCAACCTACCGGACTTTTCTGCGGAACCTGCCGCCTCAAAGATATCTCTCTCCAATCAGCATGCTTAATCGCCAATACACATCATATCTTGACCAAAGATGGTGTTTTGGTTGGTTGTACGGTTTAGGGAAAGCAGTGGGAGAAGACTGATGATGGCGGATACAAGGTGAAGAGCGAGAAGCCGATCGGAAGAGCAGCTGCTTTCATGCTTGGGATCTACAACAAGAGAGGTATTTTTGACAATTGGCAGGATGATCCAAATGTTTTGCTGAATGCTGTGAAAGCGAGGTTTGGGGAGGTTGAGACGAGTGTTGTGGCTATGATGTTTGTGTTTAAGGCCTCGAAGCCGCGTAATGGGACCGGGGTATTGACAGAAGCCAGTGAGTGATAGGCTATGTCATTGCGTGACAGTTTTCTTTGAGTAGCGTATGGAATAGTGTTTCCTGTTCTACATGATCACATGCCCCAAAGGAATCAACCTTGTGTACTTAGCTTGCCGGGGTTGAACGGAACGATAGCCCAATGCATAGACACGGGTTATTGAACCAATAATGCCAATGAAAGTCTACGAGAATACGGGCTTTCAAGTGAGCGATACACGAATCTTGTGTGTCACCTTTGGAAGATCTTAACATTTATGCCAAGTCCAGATGGGGGCTTCATGAACGTGCTATATTATACACTGCAAACCGGAAACCTGTACGCATTCTTCGATTGACTCATCAGATAATCGCAGACAACTATCAATAGCGATCATGGACAGCCCATCTTGCAGAGATATGAATGACAATGCAAATGTCGTCAATAGGGGTGAAGCACCTCATCGCGACAATGCTACCAACGAGCAGCATCTCCACGATGGAGAGAAAAGCTCATTTCCTGACACCCCAGAAGCTCCTCAAGTTGCCATTTGCGGTATCGCATTCAGGAGGAATAAGCAACTGCCAAGATTACTGGGACTTGTTGTACCATGGCCTCGATGCTAGACGTCCCAACTCCCATTCCTAGCAGCCGCTTCAACATCGATGGATTTAGCGACAGCCTTGGAGGTAAAGACTGCATCAAGACCAGACATGGCTACTTCATCGAGGATGACCTCTCGTGCCTTGATACATCTTTCTTCTCATTGACGAAGAATGAACTGGAGAGGGTTGATCCGCAGCAACGACTACTGCTGGAAGTAACCCATGAATGTCTTGAAGATGCAGGGGAGACTAATTATCGTGGAAAGCAAGTCAGTTGCTACGTTGGCACTTTTGGGGATGATTGGTTGATTATGAATGCCAAGGAGCCTCTCCAAGGAGGATTATACGCTACGACTGGAGGTGCAGATCTCATGATGGCCAGACGCATCTCGTACGAATATGACTTTCGAGGACCAAGGTATATTTCCGCCTCTCAAGCCTTCAACTACGCTGACATATTGAGTAGCATGGTCATAAAGACGGGATGTTCTAGCTCAGCAGTAGCGCTCCACGAAGCGTGTCGCGCCATCCAGAGGGGCGATGCCTCAAGCGCAATTGTAGGAGGCGCCAACTTGATCATGACACCAGCGCTGACAGCAACAATGTCATCTGGTGAAGTGCTCGCCCCGGATGCGTCATGCAAAACCTTTGACGCTGCTGCTGACGGCTATGCTCGTGCAGAAGCCATAACAGCTATTTACATCAAGCCCTTGTCTGATGCTATCCGCGATGGCAATCTGATAAGAGCTATTGTCAAAGGTACGACTGTGAATTGCGATGGCAAATGTGTTAGCCTCGTCACCCCGAATGGGGCGGCTCATGAAGCTCTGATGAGAAAGGCGTACTGTGATAATGGGCTTGATCCGAAGGATACTGCATTTCTCGAGGTAAGCGGCCACTGTCACTTGGTCTGAAATCGGTGGGCTAACGCGAGTAGTGTCATGGTACTGGGACACCAACGGGTGACCCTATCGAGGCCACAGCGGTAGGGAAAGTCTTTGGGGGAGACAAGCAAGTCTTGATTGCTTCAGTCAAACCAAACCTCGGACATTCAGAGGGTTCCGCGGGGTTATCGTCTGTCATCAAGTAGTGTGTTCTCGCCATAGAGCATCAGACGATTCCGCCCAACATAAAACTTGTGAACCCCAACCCTAATAGTAAGCCTACTATGCCTTCATCGTTCACGGTCTTCTGACATACGGTCAAGTCCCCTTCTCCAGGTATAACCTCAGTGTTCCGCTCAGTCCAACCTCATTTCCGTTGAATCGTCTTAATAGAGTCAGCATCAACTCTTTTGGAATCGGGGGAAGCAATTCTCATGTAAGCCTCTGCACGTCCCAGCTCTTCTCCTTCTTCTTTTAATGAACCGCTCCCAGGTGATTCTCGAGGCATATACTTCGGAAAAAGAGGAGACCTCAGCCTTGGTCGATCGACAAAGCGCTATATCCCCTTCTTTGCTTCTATTGTCAGCCAACACGGAATCCTCCCTCCAAAGGCATATCAGCAACCATAAGAAATGGACAGCTAAAAATCCGAATGGCACCTCCGACCTCGGCTTTACCCTTGCAACGCATCGTGAGCAACTGCCCCATAGAGCGTTCATTGTCGCTCAGCGTGAAAGGTCAATCGAAGTCTCAAGTCTGTCCAAGGTCCCTCCTGGTCCTCTATCTCTGGTGTTTGTCTTCAGGGGTCAAGGCGCACAATGGCCCCGTATGACGAAAGAACTTATCGAAAGCGATGCAGGTTTTCGCAATGACTTGAGTATCATGAGTTCCGTCATCCAGAGGCTTGAGTTTCCGCCAAGCTGGAGCCTCATAGGTAACATGCCCAAACTGAACACCACAGGGGATGCTGACAGAGAATAGATGAGCTCCTAGAGCCTGCGGAAACGTCAAGAATTCACACGGCTGAACTATCACAGCCACTCTGCACTGCTATTCAGTTGGCACTGGTCAACAAGTTCTCCGGCCTAGGACTCTTTCCCTCTGCTATTGTCGGCCATTCGAGTGGGGAAATAGCCGGTGCTGACGCAGCTGGTCACATTTCCATGGAGGAAGCCATTCTTATTGCATACTATCGTGGATATGTGACAACAAAGCAGACCCTTCGCGGCGGCATGGCGGCCGTCGGGATGGGAGTCCAAGACATTTCTGAGTATCTAACTGATGGCGTTGTAGTGGCTTGTGAGAATAGCCCGGAGAGTAGTACAATCTCCGGAGATGCACATCGAGTCGCTCAAGTTGTTCAAGTGGTCAAACGGGCTGATACTGACATGTTTACTCGTCTACTAAAGGTAGATATGGCTTACCACTCACGTAAGTCTTTTCATACCACACAACAGTGTCTCTGCTGACAATCCTTTAGAACATATGTTATCCTTTAGAACATATGTTACCCTTGAGTGCCGAGTACCAAAATCTTCTCGAATCTGAACTCCCGAAACATTTTGGTCCTATCTCGTCCACTAAGATTCAGATGTTCTCCACTGTCACCACTGTGTTGACAGATGCCTCTATTCGTGACCCGTCGTATTGGATCCAGAATCTTACTTCGCCTGTCAAATTCTCAACGGCTGTGTCAAACTTGCTTGCAGACAAGCAAGACTGCCTTTTCCTGGAAATCGGACCGCACTCTACCTTGGCCGGACCACTGAGGCAGATCTGTCTATCCTCTTCACAACACTGTCACTACATCTCTTCCCAACTTCGAGACAAAGATTCTTCAGCCGTCTTTCTTAGTGCATTGGGCAAACTCTATCAGCATGGCATCGCTCTTGACCTCGCATCGCTGTTCCCCAATTCAAAGGCCATATCAGGCTTGCCAACTTATCCTTGGGACCACAGCGCAACATGTTGGTCTGAGAGCCGTATGTCGAAGGCCTGGCGGTCCAGAGAGTACCCTCAGCACTGCCTTCTGGGGTCACGTAACTTTGAGGGATCGGATCTAGAACCTCTATGGCGAAACATTATTCGTCTTGAGGATGTGCCGTGGCTTATGGACCATAATCTGAAACAAGACGTGGCTTTTCCATTTGCAGGGTACATCGCTATCGCTGGTGAAGCCATCAGACAGGTTACTCGGTCTCCTCTTGGTGGGAGTTACCGTCTGCGACATGTCATTGCTCATCGAGCCCTTCTGCTTTCCGACTCGGTTGAAATCTCTACCAGCCTGCGCATCCACCAACTCAACGACCTCGAGGAATCTACATGGTACACATTTACGATATCATCGCACGACGGTTCAGGTCAGACGAAGCACTGCACTGGACAAGTCAGCATTCTCGAGAAAGTCAGGGTCGCGGATTAGACTCCAGAAGTACTCCCTCGACAGGTCGATTGTGCACTCACTTATAGCCAACTTGCTCAAGTTGGGTTTGTTTATGGCCCTGAGTTTCGTGGTCTGCTAGATGCTACGGTTTCTCCGTCGAAGCACCTCGTCCACGGTCGCATCTCCAACAAGGCTAAGCAGGGTCACGACTCACTCTGCATTCACTTTACATCCGGCGACTATAGACACCGGTCTTCAGTTGCTTCTTGTATCGTAAGCAAAGGGTCTTGCGAGAAACATTGCTGAACTTGTTGTACCTACATCCATTGAAGAAGTCGAGGTTAGCGGAGGCTCAGATTTCATGGATGCCAAAGCGTGGAGGCTCCGCGGAACAAAATCGTGCGTTGAGCTTAATGCTGGTGGCCATGTCGCCCTGTATGCTTCAGGCATATAATTGAGGGTGCTAGAAGAAGACATGTCGCCTGAAGCACTCGATGCACACGCTGCTTCGAGACTCACCTGGCTACCGCACTTTGACTTTGTAGACGTCTCAACACTCTTCGTTCCACCGGCTATCAACAGAAGTGAGTGTCATCTCCAAGAGGAGTTGGCTCTTCTTTGTATCATGGAAACTATGGACAAGATTAAATCTCTTGAGCCATGCGAGCCACACTTCGCCAAGTTCCGAGACTGGCTCAGGAAACAGATTGACTCTGCCGCATCAGGGGACTACAAACTTGTCATTGACCCACGGTAGCTTCTTGATACTTCACAGGAGTTTAAACTCTCCAAGATCGCAGAAATCACTTCCAAGTTGTTGTTGATGCCGCAGAAAGCGCTCGCCATCGGACTCCGACGTCTCTTCGACGACATGGAAAATCTATTCACTGGCAAAGCATCAACTATAGAGACATTGCTCAAAGACAATGTCTTGGCAGATATCTATAATGTCATGACTTTTGATTACTCCAGGTTTCTGCGCATTCTTTCACACACCCGTCCTACGCTCAAAATTCTCGAGGTTGGAGCTGGGACAGGAGGCACTACCGAGACTATCCTCCGGGGCCTAGCGCAGGTACACGGTCTGCCAGCTTATTCCGTCTATACTTTCACAGACGTTTCCGCTGGCTTTTTCCCCGCTGCCAAGGACCGTTTCTCCGATGCTTCAAATATGGACTTTAGGGTACTCGACGTATCACAGGATCCTCTGGAACAAGGATTCCAAAGCGGAACTTACGATCTCATCGTCGCAGCCAACGTGCTACATGCCACGCCTTCATTGCTCGAGACGTTGGGAAATATTCGAGTGCTACTCAAGGCAAATGGTATGCTTGTCATGACAGAAGTTTGCAGTATATCGCGGTTGACCAACTTTGTGTTTGGCAACTTTTCTGGTTGGTGGTTGGGAGAGCAGGATGATCGACCAGATCAGCCTTACGTACCCATATCGCGGTGGGAGCAAGAGTTGAGGAAATCCGGCTACAGTGGAGTCGATGTAGCTGTCTACGACGATGAAGAACCATATCGGCATTGCTCTGTTATAGTAGCTAGCAAGGAACCTTCTGTGGCAATCATCCCTTCTTCTGTTACTCTACTAGCCCATCATCCTCAGAGTTATCCAGCCACCCATGTCTCAGCTGCACTGGCAACTAGGGGCTGGAATGTCACACTACGCACGATCGAAGACCAGATTCCCCTAGATCGGGATATCATCTCCTGTATTGACTTGGAAGTCGCTTTCTTTGAAGATATCTCACAGAAAATGTTTCATAAGTTCCAGGAATTCATACAGTGCCTTGGCTCTACCAACCTTCTGTGGCTCATGCCTCAAACTCAAGCCGGGTGTTCAAATCCAAGATCGGCTCAGACACTGGGGGTTACTCGAACTCTTCGATCTGAACTCGGGCTGAATCTTTACACACTAGAGATTGACCTAAGTGAGGATCATTTCGGTACTACGATCGGAAATGTCTTTGAGAAAGTCATCCAAGATCAAGACAGTGAGACTCTTGAACCAGACAAAGAATACGTCGTACATGACGGCGCAGTCTGTGTCGGCCGGTACCAGCCAATTCATATTGCTGATGAAGCATTGGACAAGACCCAGCGCGGCGAGATAATGAAGACTTTGCGAGTTGAAAAGCCAGGAGCCCTCGATACCATGAACTGGGTAGCGTCCGCGATTCCAGACACGATCAAGGAGGACGAGATTGAGCTCAAAGTTCACTCCGCCGGTCTCAACTTTCACGACGTTTTCTCAGCCATGGGTCTGATCCCCTCTGACACTCGGCATGTCTTTCCAGGTGTCGAAGTGTCTGGTGTAGTCAGACGTCTCGGGAGCGCCGTGACTGACTTTTCTATCGGGGATCGCATCATGAGTATGTGCTACAGCAGTGGCTGCTCCACGCACTTCACAGCTAAGCACCACCACATGCACAAGATTCCTAACGAAATGAGCTTCGAAGACGCTGCCACGATCCAATGCTGCTTCTCTACAGTCATATATGCATTAATTGACATGGGGAAAATGCGTAAGGGAACGAGCGTGTTGATTCATTCTGCCTGCGGTGGCATTGGTCTCACAGCTATCCAGGTCGTGCAGATGATGGAGGGGGAGATATACGCCACAGTTGGAAACAAGGAGAAGAGGGAATATCTGGTCAAGGAGTATGGAATCCCGCGGGAGCACATCTTCCACTCTCGTGATGCTTCTTTCCTGGATGGCGTTATGCAACAAACGGCTGGGCAAGGCGTTGACCTGGTTTTGAACTCTCTCGGCGGTGATCTTCTCAATGCCTCTTGGAAATGCGTTGCCAAGTCAGGTGCTCTTCTTGAGCTTGGGAAACGCGACCTGGCCTCACGTGGCCAGCTTGACATGAGTGGCTTCTTGGACAACAGGTCATACTGTGGTATAAATGTGCGCTGTCTGATAGGAGAGCAGCCTATGTTGGTAAAGGAGTAAGTCATATCCTGAAAATCCACAAGCTTAGAGCTAATGTTTTCACAGTGTTATGGAAAGAACTCTTGAGTTCTTCAGACAAGGAAAACTCAGAGCCCTGAGACCTGTCAAGTCCTTCGCGGCCAGCGATGCCAAAAAGGCATTTCGCTACCTCCAAGACGGCGGGCATAAGGGAAAAGTGGCCCTCGAAATGTCCACAGAATCATCGGAGCGTGAGGCAAAAGTGACAACCAAGATCATACGGTTCGACCCTCGCGCGTCTTACTTGCTTGTTGGTGGATTGGGTGGTCTCGGTAGAGCCTTGGCAATCTGGTTAGCGGAGCGAGGGGCCAAGCATCTTGTGTTTCTCTCAAGGAGTGGTATGGCGGACGACAGGTTCTCCGCTGAACTTGAAGCCATGGGATGCAGTGTCATTACAGTCAAGGGAAGCGTCAATAATCTGGGCGACGTAGAAGATGCTATCAGCAAGGCGCCATATTTCTTCAAAGGTGTTTTTCATCTCGCCATGGTCCAGAAGGCAAGTCGATAAGACTCTGAAGCGGTCAGAACTGACATCTATAGGACTCTCCTCTGCTGGAAATGGAGTGGGAGGATTGGAAAGACGCTGTGGAGCCCAAAGTCAATGGAACTTGGAACCTCCATCGAGCACTTCGTGGCCAGCCCCTGGACTACTTCTGGCTAGCAAGTTCCGCGATAACATTTGCCGACCAGCCTGGCCAGGGCAACTACAAATCCGGATGCATATCCACCGAATCGTTCTGCCAGTATAGACACTCTCTTGGTCTTCCGGCTTCGGTGCTCTCGATATGTGGTATCGAAGACGTCGGATACCTGGCGAAGAAACCATCCGCGCTTCGCAGCATCAAACTACAGGGTCTACACACCGTGAGAGAGAAGGAGTTCCTTGAAAGTGTCGAGGCCTCTCTGTTCAATTCTGCACCAAGTAGCCATGCCCGTGGCAGCTTTCAGAATCTCGCGTCGAGTGAGTGGTCACCCTGGAAGAACAATGGCCACATTGTGATGGGCATGAGGTCTCACCTCCACCTCGACGATGCCAAGAATCCCACCAATTGGCGCCGTGACCGTCGAATGGGCACATATCACAACCTTCCAACGCGAGACAAAGCCGACACACGAGGCGAGAGTAGTCAACTCAAGGTATTTCTGCGGAGCTTCAACGAGGCCGTTGAAACCCTGTCAAAGGAAGAGTCTATTGACTTTCTATCTTTGGAAATTGGTAGAAAGGTTAACAATTTTCTTCTCAGGCCAGATGGACCTGTTGATCCTGACCTTGGACTATCTGAGATGGGCCTCAATTCACTTACTGCGATTGACTTGCGGCGATGGTTTCAGTCAAGTATTTGGTTTGCAAGTCGGTGTGTTGGAGATGATTGGGGCGGCGTCCCTGAGGGAGGTTGGGAGAATTGTAGCAACCAGATTGGAGGAGAAACTTAATCGGTAGGGTAGATGATGAAGTTCTTAAACCGGTATCAGTCGACTTTGGTGGACGTCCGGCTAAATTGATTGACTCTGGCCGGGGGAGGAAAGAAAACTCAGGACCTTGATTCGAAGGGATAAAAATGGTTAGCTACTTTAGTATAAATTTAAGATATCTTTGCCAAGTTCAGGATGCCCTTTGCTGAGTTTATTCTAACACCTTATGTTAATTTCCCATGTTTTTTTGCTCTTTGATGTCTGGGAGCTATGAAAATAAAGGACTCAAGACCTTTCTCCTTTCTCCTTTCTCTCTTCTTTACCACTTAGTAAGTGTAAGTTGGTCAGTTCCGGCCTAGCAACTGGTCATCCCGTGGCTGTCTAAGTTGTGAGCTCGAAGTGTTATTTGCAGTTGAGATTTATGGCTGAGAGAACTTAGGTCATCTCATGGCCAGCCAAGGGGATGTGATAAAACTTGGGACCTCTATCCTAGGCGACAAAAATTCTTAGGGGAACTTGGTATAGGTGATTGAGGGTAGATTTAGAGGATCTTAGACCAACTATTCTCAGTACCCCAATTGATCGCCAGAAGTCTTGTTGCACCCTAAGGCCAGCTTCACTTTGATCAGATCCTGAGAGAGCCACATCCCGGAATTCGTAAGATGGATCCACTGCGCTGATCATAATTACCATCCCATAGATTAGATGGCCGCATCATATTTTTCGCACCAATGCGTTTGAGGCTGAAGGAATGATGTATCCGGGTTAATCTCAAGGCTGGCCTCACATCACCGCTCTTCCATGGAGTACACGCGTATTGATTTCGGTACTGGGAGGAACTGCACTCGTCCCGAGCTGTGTCAATTATCCCAAGGATTTGTTCTTGGAGGTAGTAGTCTCCAGTGACAAGCTGCTCAGCTCGTGCATACTCGGTACACGACTCATTTTAGTCGCTGGTGCAAAGGATAGAGAGTCATGAGCTGATTGCTTCTTCTTATGTGAAACGAATAGCCTTCTTTTACCCAGTTTCATCGCCTTTCGCCTCCAGGATAAGCATATCATCAAGTCCAGTTATGCGTAAAGAAGTGATCCGTGCTGATGACCTGCTACTGGCGCACTGTTTGAACCAGGATGCGGGCCGCGGCTCCGCTTCATCAACCTCGATCCCAAGTGAGCAATTGATGGATGATGAAGTTGGACAGACACTGACAGAGTGAGGCTTAGGTCTAGACCTTGGCTGAAATATACTTCGATATCCTTGTTGGTTTCATCATCACTCCTAGCAAGACTTGGCATCAAGCTAAAGAAGCTTGATCCCCTCGAATCCACTCACATGTACGGAGTAGGGCTTAAAATTCCCATGGGTACCCGGGCATCTTAGCCAATTGAGTCTTATGATCAGAGTTTAAAGTTGAAATTAGCTAAGCAGAACGCTCAATCTAACTAAGCTAAAGGATCTGATTGGTCTATCTCTTGGGTACCCATGGGAATTTTAAGCCCTACTCACACATCTTTGAAACACGCTCCCCACAAAAGACTAACCCTTTAATCCCAAGCTCAAACATGTCATCGATGTCCGCCAATGATGACCTCCAGCTGCCCTTGGCGTGGTCGGGATTCTATCAGCTCGGTCGCGATAGGCCTTTCTCAAGTTTCAAGTTAGCAAAACAGGACCGTTCCTTCTGGAAGATTTCTAAGACCGCGTGCAATTCACCGCCGCTTACGGTAAAGCCTGCGAGAGAAGAGGTTGGCTGAGATCAATATATTAATGCCTTGCCACGGCCACTATCCGTAACTCACCCCTCTGTTCCATCTTCTGCTCTCCATTCGTTCGTCTCTCGTTCTATCTTCGCCACATTCTTTTTTCTTTCTTCACCATGAAGTCTCTCTCCCTTCTCTCCGTGGCCGTCGCCGCGCTGGTCTCCAACGTTTCCGCCGCCGCGCTGGCCTCCAACATTTCCGCCGCCGGCGTTACCGGCACCCCCGAGGGCTTCGCCTCCAAAGTCACAGGCGGCGGTAGGGCCGAGGGCGCGTATCCCAAGTCAAACGATGAGCTGGTCTCTATGCTTGGCGACTCTACCACGCGCGTCATCCTGCTCGACCAGGAGTTCGACTTCACCGGTACCGAAGGCACGGCGTCCGAGCAGGGCTGTGCGCCTTGGGGTACAGGCTCGGGCTGCCAGACGGCTATCAACAACGATGACTGGTGTGACAACTATCAGCCTGATGCCCCCAAGGTCGATGTTAGCTACGATAAGGCGGGCTTGAACCCGATTGTCGTCAATTCGGATAAGTCGATTGTCGGTGTTGGTGCGAATGGTGTTATCAAGGGCAAGGGTCTCTATATCAAGGGGACCAAGAATATTATTATTCAGAACATCCATATTACTGAACTGAACCCTCGGTATGTCTGGGGTGGGGACGCTATTACCCTTGATGAAGCGGATCTTGTTTGGATCGATCACGTCACTACCTCCAATATTGGCCGACAGCACATCGTCCTTGGCACCAACGCTGATAACCGAGTCTCTATCACCAACAACCATATCAACGGCGAGAGCCAGTGGTCTGCTACTTGTGATGGACATCAGTACTGGTCCATGTACTTTACCGGTTCCAGCGACGTAAGTGCCCAGGCCTCATACTCTCCATCTTGAACCGATGTGTACTAACAATCACTAGAAGATCACCATGAAGAACAACTACATCACCAAGACCTCCGGCCGCGCCCCCAAGGTCGCCGGAAACACCGTCCTCCACGCCGTCAACAACTACTGGTCCGACAACTCCGGCCACGCCTTCGAGACAAGCGACCAAGCCAAGATTCTCGCCGAGGGCAACCTCTTCCAGGACGTCAAGGCCGCTATCGAGAAGGGATCCACCGGCGCCATCTTTGCCAGCCCCGATGCTTCTGCCAACGCTGCTTGCTCCAGCGGTGTCGGTCACGTCTGCGAGGTTAACCGGTACGACAACTCTGGTTCTCTGTCTGGTTCCGATTCTAGCTTCTTCAGCTCTTTCGGCGGCAAGGGGGCCAAGGCTAAGCCTGTTTCATCCGTCACTGGTCTTGCTGCCAGTGCTGGTTTCGGAACCATCTGAGCTAATGGCTTGGTTGAGGTATTGATTACCTCTGGAATCCCGGGGAACATTGGAGCTGTTGTTTTCTATGTTTACCATCCCGAACTTTCGTGCCTATTTAGGTCGGAGGTATATAGAAACATGAGTTGATATAGACTTCAGTTTCAGAATGTTCAAGCTCAACAGCGATATAAGGCCATTGCATAACCCAACTGGGTGTTCGTAGCTAAGCACTTGAAACAATCTATTGAGCAATTTACAAAAGCCAGTCATCGTGATCACTGAAGCAGACTTCGGACAATAAGACTGGCAAGATAGTAGCAGCAATCTTCACACCAAATAAATATCGAGCTCTCATTCTGGGTATCACTATCCGAATAACGACCGCAAATTATTCTCCTCCATAACGTCAATCCAATGCACGCTCGCAGCACTCGACTTCTTCTGATCATACTCATTCCAAATCGTCTGCACCAACGTCTTCGCCACAACGATCGGTCTCGGCGGCAACAGCGCCTCCAACGCATCGAGCCTCCCAACTATAAAACATCTCGCCTCAACAATCTTGATCCGCGACTCCGTAGCAGTAGTTGTAGATAAAGATAATCGCTCGATATCTTCGTCTGCTTGGATGAGTTGTCCGATGTAATCTGATAACCCGCAATGCTCTGTGCTACCGAGGTCAAAAGGCGTTGGTGTCGCGAGAGGGGCTTGGGATTCGGGACTGGAGATTGCATCGGAGGGCTCGAAGCGTAGACCGGTGCTGGCGGTGATGCACAGCAGGGGTTGGGTCATTTTACTACCCGAGTCGGCAGGGAGTTGCTCGATGAGTTTCGTCAGTCGGTGACTTAGTGGTGTGATGCATTCTTCCCATGGAATATGTGCATCTGCTGGACCAGAGAGGTTATCAGGTAATCTCAGAAGCACCAGGTCCGGGAATGTTTGGTAGATATGGATAAGACCAGCGAGACGATATGCCTCGGCGACGCTGACTAGATGACGACATGGTGTTTTCTGATCTCCCGTCTCGGTATTCGCAGGTGCTGACTCAAAGTCCAAACCAAGGAGCTTTTCTTCTAATGTTTTGGCCTCTTCGATCATGTTTAGTGTAGTAGCGTGATCGCGCGTCGCAAAAGGTCCGGCATGTTTGACATAGTATCGATAATTACGACAGAGTCGCAAAGTCTGCGTCAGAAGTCGTGATACTGTGTTTGAGACGCCTGTCCAAGGATGCGGCACGTCGTCGACGACAGGTTCGGTCGGTAGAGCTGTTGGATATTCGTCTGCACTGATATCCTCGACTTCTTCTGCCTCGCATGTGATATATGGGTTCGTATCTGAAACGACAGAGAGTAAAAGCTCGCAGTACGTCCAGCTTTTGTTGAAGACATTCAGTAGTTTCCGCTCTTCCTCTGTAAGACGTCGTTTCTGCTTGTTTATCCGGTGAAGAAGATCTTTTGCTTCTCTGAGAAACGGTATACCCAATTGCGTCGCGTTCAACCAACAGATACTCGTGCCTATGCAGAACAGCCCGTAAATGAGACCCATGGGCACAGTGTCCAGATTCGGTGATGATTTGACAACGCGCAGTTTCTCCTCGATGACATCAGTAGCATTCTTCATCATGGCGATAGAAGTCTTCTTCATATGCGGCATCTTGGAGGAGAGATACGCCGCAGACATGCTCTGCAAACTGGTCGATACAGCTTCTGAAGTTGACCACAGAGTTGTCGCTAGCATGCGATTCGAGTTTGTGGGTGAGTCATACTGCGACCATAAAGAGCAGATATCGCGAAACCAGTATTCAACAAGTTGAGTTGAGAGATCTGTCATCGGCGGAGGGACGAATAGCGTTGAGAAGTTTTGCTGAACTGGGAACAGAGCGAGGTCGGTCCTCGTATCGGAAAAGTCGTCAAATGTCGGCGTCGCCAGCTCCAGCGCGTCAGGCGTCCATTCAAACTCTGGCATCGGAAGACCTTCAACGGGAAGATCGAGGGGCAATCGAGAAATGAAATCATCTGTTGGATTCATTCCAGATTCAACAAGCTGAGCATCTTGCTGACTCTCCAAAGGCTGTGTGTTGAGCATAAATTCACCAAAAGGTCCCTGGTTCACATCGTTGGAGCTGTACACTGAACCAGCGGTGGTGAACGACGCAGTAGATGCAGTGTCAAGCAGTCGTTTTGGCGGTCTACCGCGACGCTTCTTGGTGCCACAGGATTGTGTCGGTGATGTTCGGAATTTGTGCTCAGCGAGTTCAGCTGGTTTCTCATGTTTGGTAGACCATCTCAAAGCACGCTGATATCCTCCACACTGAACACCTCGCGATATACAAACCTGGCATTCTGGTTTTGCTTCGTCGCATTTCAGCTATTCCTTATCAGTCGCGCTCATCCGGCATCCGGAAATCGACTTACGTGTTTGGTCCGGCAGGTCAAGCATCCGGATCTCGATCTGACGGGGAGCTTCCGTTTGGCGGTGGACCTGGCACTTGATCCGGGCTCCTCCATGTTGTTTATGTAGGGTTTGAGCAAGTTTATGGGCCGGGTTGAGATGAGAGAAAACGTGCTCAGTCGATTGATGATAAGAAGTGAAGTGAAAGTGAACTGGGCTTCCCCGCAGAAGTTAGAAGTTGGAGGGCGCGGTGATAAGATTGGTTTAGTAAGCTTGGATGTGATTTGTTGGAGACGGATATGCAACTCCGCAAGGCCGAGAGGTCACGTCGTATTGAAGCATTCAAGTGTTGTAGGGCTCGGTAGTTGGTCACTGACACTACAGTATGATATCTTGAGAGGTCACAGTCAGGTTGATTCACCGTCGAGGGGGCTTTGCTCCAGTACAGTTCCGCAAAAGGGCAAAGCTACGGATAACAATGTGTTACTGTACTTGCTAGTCAGTGGCGATAAGCGTATTCGCCAGACACCACCCGCTAGCTGAGCTGGAATTTGGTGAACCAATCAAGACGGTGCGCTTCCGCTAACCTAACTCAACAGCTTTCGGCACATGATGCATACTTTGCCGAGGAAAGGAAATGGCTAGTCGGGACCAATTTCATCATAAAGCTTCAATCAAGTCATTGAACAAGAGCTATATAAGTCCCGTTATATACAGTATATCACTCCGTTAGACTCTCGACCTTCTTCTCTTTCATTGCCAACTCATCTGCGGCTTCGGCGAGTTCCGGTCTCTCTCCAAGAATCACATCGAGATCCTATCAAAATCATCAGTAATATTCCCAGGGAGAGTGAAATGGATCTTACTGGGGCCCTGGAATGTCTTCTTTCCGTACATGACCCTGTATCCTGTTAGGAAGATTGCAAAGATGCCAATGACAGCCGAGACGTAATCTGCCTCTGTTGTAGCGTATACTCAGCAGTAGGAGCAGCGCTGCTATCAATTCAATTTTCAATCAGGATTTTCGTCAATTGAATTGAGGGCGTCACAGATTGAATTATAGGGGTCATTTTTGAATTGAATTGATAAAATTGATATTGCTTGAATCACGTGTTTTCTCACGTGTCAGCCCTCCAGTCTTTTAAACACTCAATGGCTTCTAAAGTCTCATCAACTAGGCTTAACTGTTGTAGCCCTATTATAAGCTTGGCTTAGCTAAATACACGCTCGCATTCTACTAATATTAAAGGTATTAAGAGGATATCTATTGCTATTCAGGTTAGTATAAGGAAAGCTTATTCTT
>VYWZ01001523.1:0-15979 GCA_008711595.1 Fusarium xyrophilum | reverse complement strand
CACACACATCCCTCTCAACATTTAAATGCCCAGTCCAGGGTCGTGTAAGCGGGCCGACCTGGGTGGGTTCTTGCTTGCTTCAAAGGCGACACATGTTTCATCGAATTCTTAACAAGGTCACTATAGACGGACTGTTTTGGGGGGCATATTCTGCATTGTTGAGATCTACTGCTGGGAACGGGCGGATATAATGATAGTCGAACGATGATCATGTCACTTGGCAATAGTCTTTCTGATAAAGCAGGAACTGAAGGTAACGATGATCACTGATTTTGGTGGATGTTTCGTGAGGGGCTAGTTTAAAACACAGATTTATTGGCATGCATTTTCAGTTGAGACCGAAAACCATGGGTTGCTAACATCGAGATTGATAACCACCCAAAATCCACCTCGTATGAGATCTCCGTCTCTTGGCTATCACACACTTCGTCAGCCCTCTCAGGATGCTTGACCCAGCCTTGGTCGCAGCCAAGTCAAGTCTACGCGTTTTGCTCGTAGATGGGGGCGCGTTGTTCGATATAGTCAAGGTAGCACCGTAGCAGTTAAGGTTTGTGGTCTTCGGAGCCGCAAATTTAGGAGTCTTGATGGCTTTATTAACCGCTTCGGGACAGACTCCGTGTTGTTGAGGACTTTTTCGAGAAGATCTATTTCACAATCATCGAGAGACCTCAAGCGGCTGCTTTTGTTGAAGCATTTGAGAGTGGCGGCGCATTAGACGTAGCTTATAGACAGTAACAGAAATTAATAGGCCTGGACTTTCTAAATTCTTGAAGTCCTCGTTGTCGATTTGAAACGCGGATATCATAGGTTGCTAGCTAACGGGACCATTTAACAAGAAAATTTCGGATTAAATCAGATGTTATTGATCTATCATTCAGAATTCTTGGGCTCATCTGAAACGGCGGCATTTAGCCAGAATAGATAAGGTTGCAACATAAGCTTAAATCCGTGCCGGAATATTAGCCCTCTACATATTTCGATCGTCGTACGACTTCAGTTTTGAACATGCAGAAAATAATGCTGATTTCTCTCGAAATGTCAATCTACGTCTCAACAGAGACTAATGCGAATGGGTGAGTGTCCAAGTTCTGATACAACTGTTAACACGAGATCATCAAGCAGTGCCTCCCCAGGCTTGCGTGACCGACCCTTCAACTTTTTGTAAGCGTAATCCCAACACCAAGGAATAACAGAAGTCCAGAGGGATTGAAATCTCTCAAGGCTTTGGAACTTTTACTCCCTTTTTGGGCTATTGATCGCATTGACAACTCTTGTTGGTGTTATCGCCCTAATAAGCGGAGCGGGAAACATCCCTGCAGTGTGAAATTTCTATATGATTATGCACCGTCACCCATATTTAAGAATAATATCACTAGTCCTTTACTGAATTCTGAAAGCAATGAGATCTATTTGATATAATTTACTAGACAGAACTGGTCCCTTTCGGGATTTACTAGAGTCCGTCGTGCCGCAGGGCGAGCCGTAAGCAGCAGCTATTTCATCGTGGCATTGACAGCCGCGTTGCCAGCGCAATCCTGTATCTTCATAATAGGTCAACGACAGGTTGAAATGTATGTCAGTCGAACATAGAGCAGCGTGATATTTATCTCTGCCCGAACTCTCTTGATCCTGCCAAAATGATCGACATGAAAATGGAAAACCACAGCAAAAACGGGCTTATGCTGCCGCGTCACCCCAGGAGCTATAGCTTTCTTCTTTTCAGTGTATCTCTCAATTTATCTTAAGGTATTGATGAATGTAAAGAGTCAAGTCGCTCTTTTGAAGATATAGTCGTCGTTGGCTGTATCAGTCTTTTGCAGAGCTGCCCAAAACATATTCTCATAATGCACTTCCTTACCATTTTCTCGTTGGCTCACGCCGTCATTGCCGCTCCACTGATTGTCCCTCGTTGAGCTGACGGAGCTGAGAGCAAGTACATCGTCTTTGAGAAAACCACTGCAGTTTCTGAAGCTGTCACGAGCACAGTTGCTAGCATTTCCTCCGATGCCGACTTCACCTACTCCAATCTCTTCGACGGCTTCGCAGCTAGCCTTACCGAATCCGGGCTGAAAGATCTACTCAACGACCCCAACGTCGATTTCATCGAGAAGGTCCTCACCATATATGGAGCATCTACCCAGAAAAACGCACCCTGGGGTCTAGCCCGTATCTCCAACAAACTCCCAGGCAAGGATCATACAACTTATACCTATGACGAAAGCGCCGGTGAAGGCACATGCACTTATGTCCTCGACACAGGCATTGAAATCGACCACCCTGTTAGTGCCCCATTCTATCGTTCATGCAAGGCGGTGAATTGAACCAAGCTAACCCAAAGAGCAGGAATTCGAGGGCCGCGTCAGATTCGTGCAGAACTTTGCTGATAACGCTGACTTGGATGCCAATGGTCGTGGGACTCATATTGCGGGCACCATTGGGTCTAAAACGTACGGCGTTGCAAAGAAGACGCAGCTCTTCGCTGTCAAGGTCCTAAATGAGTATACAGCGGGTCAGACGTGAGTTGACTCATATTTTTTTGGGATCATGTGAGTGTTGCTGAAAATAAATCGGCGGTAGGCCGGGAATTCTCGCGGGCATGGATTTCATCGTTGAAGATGCTGCTACTCGAAAGTGTCCCAAGGGAATTGTGGTCAACATGTCTCTTAGTGTTGCCTCTTCACCTACTATCAACGCAGCTGCACGATATATCGTCAAATCGGGTTATTTTCTCGCTGTAGCAGCTGGCAACGACGACACGGACGCTCCTCGCATTTCGCCAAGCAATGAACCTATGGCTTGTGCTGTTGGAGCAACCGCCCATAACGATACGAGAGCCTCATTCTCCAATTACGGTGTTTCTGTTGACGTGTTTGCCCCTGGCGTCGACATCAAGAGCACTTGGATCGAAGGGGGTGTCAAGCTCGAGTCAGGCACATCGATGGCAACACCACACGTCACTGGCCTCGCGGCTTATCTCTTAGGCCTCAAGGATATCAAGGCATCAGAATTATGCAACCTTATTGCAACTATGTCACCAAAAAAACGTCATCAAGGGCATTACTGAAAACACGGTCAACCTGTTAATCCAGAATAGCGAAGCGAAGTAAGCGCACCTATCACTGTCATAGTGCGGGCGATGAGGCCATTACGGCAGAAGGGAACGACTCGTCGAGTCAGCTTCACGCGTTTCACAGTCAATACTCCGTACACGAGCATGTCATTGTTTTAAGCTTCTCGAAAATGGTTATTTTGGCGAAAAGCCACAGCCGCCTGTCACGCCCTATTCGGCTATTTCCGACCATACATCGAATGATACTCCCACCAATGACTTCCCAGAGGTGAATGACATGCATTTAAACGCCAGAATCTAGAAACGCTTCTCTCACAGTTCGATCCGACCTTGCCGGCGTGGCAGCTCTTGGCATCGGACGTTTGTAGTTTCGTTTGTGTTTTGATTCCTTATCTGCTGTGATTCGGTTGGTTGAAAAATAATTTGCTTGTAGAAATAGTTATGGAAACGTGTTTTACTAGGGTGGTTGGCGGGTGTTTCAAGGGGGTTATAGTTATATGTGTAAGATCATCCGCCCAGCACCATTCAGCCAATTGACTGTGTCGCTTGTTGTTTCCCAGACGGTCCATGGCTTCGTGGATCATTGTTGACCAATTACATGGGTGACGAGACTACTTATTATCATCAAATCCCCTCCGGGTACTCCGTAAGCGAACAAGTGTTGTATACCTCTGCCAGCTGTACAGGCAAATCTGGCAAGGTTGGTCATCACTCGCGCATAGCTTCGGCCCCAGAGTGCCATATGGCTGATACTGGATCTTCACTGCCAAAGGATACGCGATTGAAGTACAATACGTATATCGGAGGGAACGTGATCAGGACTAATCTAATGAACATAATAAACTTGAACACCATTCCACGCTGCCTCATTGCATTCGCTTCACATATTGTACACGCATACAGTAAGCAAATGTCATCCCAAGTTGATTTCTACAGTATACACCTCAACTCCGGAGTTATCCCTTATGCTTCGCACGAGAATGGGGTACGGAAAGCTCCGATCTCATAATGATGTTGCTACAGTACGTGTCAGTCAGAAGCTCTGAGTAAGATAGTTGAAAGACTTACGATATCCAAAGCTGTGGCATATGTTCCTCCGACGAGAACCAAAAGGCCGAAGAGAAAGTACAGATGCAAGCCATAGCATGTAAACTATTTTCTTTAGCACACCACTTGCCTCTGCAAATAAGCTTGTACCACATAACAGCCGGGAAGTACAGAATGAAACCGGACACGAAGAGGGCCGAGCTGAGCGATAGAAGGTCGTTGAAGAAGGGAATTGCTTCGCCGAGAACCCAAGAGATGACCGTAATGCCAGCAAGCGTAAGGAGCCAAGTAACCCAACCCTTGGGCGTATTGACAAACCGAACGATGGAGTTTTTGTAGAATCTCAGATGAACATATTTGGCTGTGACGGTATTGCCAATGGCACCCGAGATGAAGATCATGGGGAGGGCCACGCCAAAGGCCACCTTTGGTAGAATGCCAGGCAAAGACTGGAGAGCAGGACTGGCCACGTCCTTGCCAACGAAGACATAGATAAGCGAACCGCTGAGGGCGTAGATAAAGATCTCAACACCTCCAAGAGTCCACACAGACTTCATAAAGTCCTCAGGTATATGCATCTCATCCATGAAGGGGGTCGTATACATAGCAAAGCAATGAGCAAAGATGATGTTGCAAATAGCCACCATGCCATCCTTGGGAGTAGCATCAGGGTCAGGCCAAGCAGGCCAATCTGAAGCACCAATACCACCGGGCTAGTTGGAAGCATTCACGCCAGATGCAATGACTACAATACCGATGGCTGCCATGATGTAGACCAGGTCGATGTAACCCAGGATGGCGGCCTCGGCAAATGAAGGCATGATAGCTAGGATAAAGAGCATGAAGCCCGATATAGCGCTGAAGATAAGACCCGTAGACTTTATCGCCGGCCAGGATGTTCAGAGCAATGCTGCAAGTGAGGACGAAAGAGGCCGTGATAAGGATAGGTTAAAGCACATACATAGCGCCAAACAACTCCTCACCAAACCTACCTATAAGTAAGCCACCGATATCTCCATAATGTTTAATGAAAGGATACAAGACTCTAATCTTTCCGACGATCCACGCTACTTATATAGCCATGAAGCCTAGGGATATACAGCAGAAGACACCCGCGACGATGCCGAGAGTTGCAAAAGCACCTGGGAGACTGAACGTTCCAAGACCGATGGCCTCAACGATGAGGATGACAGCAAGTCGCTCCCATCCTAGACGACAGAAGTGAGCTTCGCCTCCAGCGGTTTTGTGTTTCTCGAAGTCGGTTACTGTGCCGATGGCCTGGTCGTAGTCGTAGGTATGGTCGGCGGTCGATGCGAGCGATCTGATCAGGATCAAGGCTAGGGTCTTTGTTGGTCGCGTTCTTGGACGCGGTCTGTGGTGTGATGGTATCCATGATGAAGTCTCAGTCTCAACGACTCCCAAGACAAAAAGAATAACAATGATAATGATAGACAAGAGACTAGTCAGAGTCGCCAGCTCTGCCCTTTAATCCGCCCTTGACAAGACGGGGGGCGTCCTAGCCAAATGAGAAACCCTTTTACGGCCAATCGCTTGTTGTGACATATCGTGATGAAATCTTCATCAAGGCCCGGATCGAATGTTTCTCTATCAAGAGATCATGCTTGGAAATACTTTATTGTCGATAAGCTTAGTTGTTAGTATTTGTCTGCATAACAGAGATTTCGGAGCCAATTCTCTTTTGTTTGTGCGTTTGCGACTTGGACAGAATCATGATAGCCTGCGTCTGTGCTACGATTCAATTGTCTATCATGGAGTAAATCACTCTTCCTCTTTTGATTGCAACCACAAACAAAATCACAGCTACAGTGAGCAGCTTGATCTGCGAGAACAAGCCACGAGATTGTCCATCAAGATTCAATTGGACCAAGTTCTCCGTGATTTCACCTCTCAGCCATAAATCAACTTCAGTCTTCATATAACACACCCAACTTACAACTCAAGCATTATACCAAATTAGACAAACATCAAGATGATGGCAAACAGGCCAGTTAGGCAGGATAGGCAGCAGGCTGAGTGAATTATCGCAGTTTACATATAAAATCTCACATGGACTTCATTTATCTACTTAGATTTATCAACTCATCTGTTCATGAATTTGCACATTGACCCTGTTGACCGTATCTCAGTGTGTTAGGTCTTGGGTTGAGATAGAACTACATGCCATAAATGATAGCACTGAGCCTGTCTCGTTCACCAACAGGCATCAAGATAGTCTCTTGCCCTTCCCTTTCCGTCAAGACTGTTTTTTTGATATAAAACCAAGATCTTTTACTCCCGAATCTGACATTCCGCTGCCATCTAGTCATATTGGCGAATCAGTATCAGTACATGACCAGATTCGGTATCCGTTTTCGCAATGTCCCGGGGCACGTCTGGGTTTGACATGGTTCCTCGCCTCTCCTCCGGGGCTAGAGACCAACAGAGGTGGGATGGTTTCATCGAACGCGTCATGTACGTTTACGAAGGTGACAATGAAGTCGAGTTCAAGGACAACTACATCGAATTTGAAGCCGGGGAACAGCTCCTCCTTCCTCTCGAAGGCCACAAGTTTCTGCGCTTCGGTTCTACACCGAATGACAATCGGCTCATGGCGGAAACATACATCGACGTATTGCTTGTCATTGCCCGCGAATTTTTTGATTTTCGTGTTCGGTCGTGGCGAGAACAAGAGAATGAATTCGGTTACTATTCTGAGAATGAAGTTGATGACTCCTTGAGGCTCTACGAACAGGTACGTTAAAAGAGCCATGCATATGTCCTTCCTGTTCTGACGATTCTCTCTCAGCCTGATCCACCGACATCTATCGTTGGGCCCCTTTTCGAAGTCAGGGATATGCGTGGAAAAGGCAGAGGCCTTATCGCCAAAGTTGATATTCCTGCTGGAACCCGCATTCTTTGTGAAAGGCCACTTCTCGTGGCTAGCACTACGATGCCAGGCGATTTGGAGGCCACTGCGGCGCCGAGGCTGAAAGATTTGACCAAGTCACAGCAGCGGGAGTTTCTGTCCCTTCACAACAACTTCCCCGGCAAAGATCCTTTGAGTGGAATCATCAGAACAAATACCCTTCCATGTGGGCCAGACTCGATTGTGGGCGGTGTCTATCCCACGATATGCCTGATCAACCACAGTTGTCTGCCGAACTCACACCACAACTGGAACGACGAGGCAGGTCACGAAACCATCCATGCCGTTCGACAGATCAAGGCAGGAGAGGAGATTACCATCTCCTACTACGAAGGGGGCCCATCTATGGAGAGAAGGCCCATGCTCAAAACGTCTTTCGGTTTCGACTGCGCATGCTCTCTATGCTCTTTGCCTCCATCGCAACTCCATGCTAGCGATGTTCGTCGAGTACGAATCCAACAGCTTGGCGCTAGCATCAAAGACGGCTTTACTATGGAGCATGATCCAGAAGCCAACCTCAAAGCCTGCTTGACACTACTTCATACTCTGCAAGAGGAGTACGGTGACTGTGCCGCGCCGCACAGCGCCCGGCTCTATGAGGACGCCTTCCGGATTGGTATTGCGCACGGGGCTATCGGAGGGCCTACTACATTTGCTGAGAGATCCTATCAGGCCAGGGTGATTTGTGAGGGGGAAGACAGTCCAGAGACCTTAAGGATGAAGGAGCTTGTAATGGAGCCTAAATCACATGATCGCTTCGGCGCTTTGTCCCTGAGATGGAAGTCTAATTCGGATTCTGCTTTCAGTTATGGTCACTATGGCACGATGGAGGCAGAGAAGAGGCTATTTAGGCAAGGATGATGAATTCATGGTAGCTAGACTGCTGTAATACAGGTTTTCTTTCTATCAACATCTATGCTGAAAAACTAAGGTGGACTTTGGACTTTAGTAAAATGTCTAAATTGCGAGCTAGATGTACTATTTGCAGTCGAGACCCGTGGCTGAGAGCTCATATTCATGACACATATTAGGTTTCAACGTCCATGCTAGTTGCCAGTATTCTGCTTTCCTCCTCCTTTGGAGACTCGGTGGTTTCATCCACTTGGGTTTGCCCGGTTGCCGATCGGAAAGTGTAGGGTTATGCAGACACAGCCCAAGAACAAGCATAGGCACTACCAGGCACAACGAGACAATACTCAAGTTTGTTTGAATGTGTCGATAGCTCATGCCCGTGGCCTCTCTCTCGGGCGATCCCAAAGGATATCTGGGGCGTAGCTGAAGAAGAAGATGCTGGTGAAGAAGATCCATCGTTTGGGAGTCGTGAGTTTTCTGGCTGCTGCTTCCGCGCGCAGGACTCCCGCGAGCTTTGGGGCAGCTTGAGGTAGATTGGGATCATCCCTTTGATCGAGCTCGATGGCGCCGATTTTCTTGTCCATGGTCAACGATTCAACAACAGGTCTGTGGCCAAAGAGCACAGGAGATGTGGATGAAACATGTTGCTCTCAAGGGACTCGTAGTTATAAACCACTCACTTATCGAATTTGCACAGTCTTCTCTTCTCCTGGTCCCGAGGTCGGCTCGTCCTAAATGTCTTGGCCGGCCATTGGACGTCGCGAATTTGTACGGATATCCTGATTGAGATTATCTTATCTGATCTAACCACGATTACCACGCCTACCCAGCGAATAAAGTTATCTGATTAGACCCTTGGCATATTTCTAATGTCTGCTCCCTCGGGGTAAGAAGACTTGTGACGTTAAACTGAGGTACTAAGAATACTTGGTCTGAGATCTTCTAAAACTCTGCTGAATTTACCTTAGTTTACCTGAGGCTTTTTATCACCAAGGATAGAGGTCCTAAGTTTTGTTGCATCCCCTTGCTGCTATACCCAAAGTAGCCGTACAGCTAGAGACTCGAGATGGTGGTAAGACCTGAATCTTTCTCTACCTCCCAATCTTCGTTGTCGTGGTGTCCTTGGCAGTCGTGTCGTGCGCAAAGAGACCATGTGTGGCAGTTGGTCTTGTCGAAAGTGTGGAACCGTCGCAAGGCCAGATACCATACGTGTATGGCTTTCTGAGGACAAGTTCGTGGGGCGGTCGATTCTCCTTCGACGGGATCGCACTTCGCAGCGGGCATAGTGCTCGCCGACTTTGGGGAAGGGTACATATACCTCTACAAGATTGAGCTTCTCTAGGTAGGGAAAAGGATCGCGGTATCTGATGTAGCTTAGGATCTTGTTCCGTAGTTCAGGGGGGAGATGGCGACGCGCGACCTCATGAAATGCTTGGTGTTGTTGTCGACCGATGTGTGCTTCAGACTTTTGCCCAGCGTCCCGGCAGAATTGTCGTGACCTGCGAAACATTTCAATCTCGTCTCCAACGGGCCAGTTGGAGCCATCACCGACATGATATCGATATTCCAGGTACCGATCGATGGGGCCATCACTTACGTTGACCTTCCATTGAAATTCATCCCAGTCTTGCTCACCGCAGTCCCATCGCGGGATCGGTCCTTGATAAAGAGTGAAATGACCAGAGCCGTTCGGATCCTTGTGCCGATATCTCTTTCCTTTGATACCGCCACGATCCTTTAGTTCTTGTGGCGAAAGTACCTTTACCGTCCTGCGGAACCTTCCAGCGTAACAGTCCATAAAAGCCCAGCCGAAACGCTCACAACTTCCGCTGGATGTCCAGATCTTCTTCAAAGGTTCCAAGAGGGCATCATCGAGATCGGTGATGAATTCGCACAAAGGCGCTATTTCTTCTGCCAAGGTATCGATGTGGAACAGTAGCTTCACGCTCTCAGATTCTTCAAACGCTTGCGCAGCGCAGAGAAGCATTCTTGCTGCGACGAATTCTCCGCAAGTGGGGGTCTCTCAAAGTGCCTTGATGGGTTGGAGGAAACTGCGCCATACGCCAAATATCGCTTATCACCGTCGCTAAAGTTTTCCAATAGAATGCTGTGCCAAGCAGTGATGCCGTCGTAGAGTTTCTTGAGGAGTTTCTTGACATCCTGGGTGATGCCTTCTGTTCCTCCTGTTTGCTGAGCGGTAGTTTCTGCGCTGAATACCGTCGACTTGGTATGCGAACAAGTCGTCATCCATCTTTGCGGTGTCCTAGTGCTCTGTTGTTTTTGATGAGATGAAGATTTTAGAAAGGGTGGGCTTAGACTTGGTTTGAGTCTTGTTCATGCCTGAGGATAGTTGTCAGTGGTGTAGCCAGTGGTTGGCAATGACCTACCTAGGCAACACAGGAAGGAGCTCATCTGATTCACAGTGGTATCCGCAGCACTGTTTTTCGGGTGCACGCACTGATAATTGGTTGAGTAAATATGTAGCGTGCCCTCCAATAGGTTCCTGAAGCGAACCCATAAGTGTTCAATTTCTGCTCCAGTGTTGGGTCAGCTTTTACTTCTTCGAGGTAGCCAAACAGGCAAAGCAACCGGCCAACCTAAGTTGCCATTACTGATGTATTACTGAGACCTCAGGTTGGCTGACAAGCCAAAGTACGAGGCTATTGTGAATAGCGTTGTCATCAGCTGCCTGCGTCAAATCTATGGGGCCATTACGAGTACAAGGCTCATCAGTTTCAAATGAGAGGTTGATGCTGAAAATACAACTCCTTTGATAAATAGTGGGTGCGTGGCATGTCCTCTTCTGTTTTGAGCCAGATGTCATTCGTAGTTGATTTTGAGCCTTGAGCCTTATGGCTGAGCAGTGAGATCGTACAAGTAAGCCCCACAGAGAACTTAGAAGTTAGCTGTTATACACTCAACTCCTGATTTTCTATTCTGGTGAACACTACAGGTTCTCACATGGCGGAAGTCTTGCTGACGTTGTATCACGCTTGACTGTCACCCCCTTTTTGCCGGTCTCACAGATTTGACACTTCACAAGTACGTGCTTCCTAATGGTTTTACAAGACTCCAACCTTTCAAATTTCTAGCAAAGCTAACGAAAACATTACTTCGTTACAGACTCTTACATTTCACCGCAATTCCAGCCGGCCCAGTTCCAGTAATCTCGAGCCTTCCGACATTTGCAAGTGGCAGTTGGTACTCTTCAACTTCATTCGACAGAGATCGGTAAATCCGATGGCTTGATGCGCCTTCTGGGCCAAACTCGCTTCTCTTAGCTAATACTTCGCTGGTCTCTTAGCCAGATGGAACCTAGAGTAACGGTATCAAATGTTGGTAAGCTTGTCCAAGCCAACGGCTCCTCGAGCCAGACTTACAAAACTTCAAACCTTTCAATCTGACAAGGAATATAAGACCGAAACACTACCTCTCCTCCAATTGCAAGAGACTCTCCTGCAAGAAAATTCAGGACCTAAAAGAGTATAAACTTAGTAAAGGTTCCCCTAAACTTGTACTGAATGACCTAAATATCTTCATAGTTTAGGGTCAAAGTTCTGTGTGTTTCTCACCTGGGCTGTGTCTGGGAGCGGATTTCTTCCACGAAACAAGAGCTGCGAGCCATTTCCCTGTCAAAAAGTTCCTTTCCGGGACACCACTCGCATCGCCCCGGCCACGAATGAAGGTCCATGATCGCCAACTCTGCGGCTCTCTTCACGAGCAAGTTCCGACCAACAGCCCACTCAGCGCTTCTCAAGGTCATGGTCGTCCCGGTCCCAGCTTGAAAGCCTTCAGTGTACGCCCTGAGCAGCACTCTTCCGTGGAGCATGCTGTCTACCAAGCCGCCCAAAGCACCTGTCATCACCCAGTCTCGGTGGGTCTCGTTATAGATCTGAGATCCTCCATGGAGCCGCCTATCTCGAATCTCGTCCTCCGCTTTGCTGAGACGAATATGCTGGACGGGGCCCAGGCCAACTTGATCCAGGGATATGAACTCGTCATTGCCTCGAGCAGCCTCCTTTTCGATAAACAGAGTGAAATCGGGATCTTTGAGAACAGCCCAGCTGTGATCGCTGCAGTCGTGGTGGCCTTTGCAATCACTGCCGTGACTACAAAGAGACCACTCGTTGAAGGCAGTCTTATGAAAGCTGTGGAAGCATCGTAACGCAAGGTTCCAGATGTGTAGCCCTGTCTGGGGGCACGTGCGCTTGATGGCCGAGGTCTCATCCAGATGCTCACACTCAAGGCATCTCTCGCCGACTGTAGGGAAAGGGGTGTAGACCGCACCAATGTCCAGGTTCTCAAGGTAAGGGAATGGTTCGCGGTCCGTAAGGTAAGATTGAATTTCCCTTTGAATCTCTCGTGGGATGTGGTGGCGGAGTAAAATCGCGTTCAGGAGTTCTCGCCGTTGGTTACCGAGGTTTCCTTCCGCGATCTGCTGTGCGTCCAGGCAAAACTGCCAAGATCGGCGGAAGACGCAAAGCCAGTCGTCAAGCCATTCGTCAATATCACCCCGCCCGTCGGCCAGAAAGTCAATCGTGTAGGAAATCGCATCTGTGATTGGGCTGGCGTTTCCTTTCATCGTCTGCCACATCAAATACGGATCCAAGCCCGTTCCTTCTTCTGGGTACCATCGTGGTTCCGGCCCTCTGTAGAGTATGAGGTTGTCGTCTGGATCTGAATAGTAATACTGTCTTCCCTCTTGTCTTTTGCTAAAGCGGAGCTTATACCCTTCGAGTGAGAGGCACACGGCAATTTCAGCATCCAGCTGGCTAATCGGTCTATCAATCCGATGCTCGGTGAAGACCCAGTCGAAGGATTCAGTATGTCCGCTGCAGATCCAGAACTTGCCCAGGGCGCCAAGGAGAACATCATCAGCCTCTCTGCAAAGCTCATATAGCTCGGCAAGGTTCTCATCCGCTTTGAGCTTATCATCATCATCCGTTGTGTCGACTTCATACTATCTGGGGACACTAGGGCGGCTTGTGAGCTCTGAACCGAAAAACAAACACATCCTGGCGACTACAAAATCGGTACCAGGCTGAGGCAGTTTCGGGATAGCTTTGATGGTGTTCAGGAGACCTCGCCATATGTCGTAGAAATAAGCTTCGTCACATTGCCCATACTGCGGAAAGACGTCACCGTATCTGGCGATGTTCCTGTAGATCCTGTCAAGAATACGTTGCAGTAGGTTCTCTTCTTGCTGGGATTCTTGGTGGGAAGGGTGTACACTTTCAGCGTCGGGCTTGTTTTGCTGTTTCTTTGCGAGCTCGTCGATGAGATTCATGATCTGTTGATTCTCGTCGAGGACTGCCCGTACGTCGGGGGGCGGAGCGTCTTCGCGTCCCATGCCGGAAGTTGGAAGTCGGAAGGTGGCAAGTCGACAGATTGACGATGTTGTTAACTTTTCTCTGTCACTGGATCTTGTGTATTTTCCCTTACGCCAGAGCCCACGATATTTCCCCCCAGTGTGGGGTCACGTGGTATGGTCATAGTCTAAGCTAGGTACCGTAAGGGGGAGAGTAAGTCCCTGATTCATCAAGTGCTCAGGTAATCTTAAGGTGACTTGAGGATAACTTATGGGAGCATAGGATAAGCTTGAAAAAATTTAAGGTGGCTTTAGGATAACTGATGGGAATGTAGGATAACTTGCAGTAGTGTAGCATAACCTCTGGTAGTATAAGATAAACTTGGGTACACTCTTCACTAAAGGTGTCCTTGGCCTTTGATACAACATCTCAAGTCTCTTGAGTAGGGCACCAGCACTGAAATAACGATGCAGCAGCAATACGATCCCCAAGACGAAGCAGGCTTACAAGTTCTGCCTAGGCATGTCGTCTGAAGGGGACCACTGCACTATCGCCTTACGAGATGACGATGCGCAGAGTCAATGCGGGCAATTCGCTACAGCAAACAATCCTTAGAGCCTCAAGTTGAGGAGCAAATGAATAACAAAGAAAGGGTATAGTAGATCGGTACGTAGTTGGGCAGTTATAATGAATTCGTGAATCCATCGAGTACAAACAGTATTGGATGAATATCCATGGTAGTAGAAAGTGGACCTCCTCTTGATTGACAGACAGTCTAGTACCTGACTAGCAGACAGCTTTAAAAACGCCTCCAATGATCGTCGAGAATAAAAAAGAAAAAAAAAAAACGCCAAGCCTATGTCAAAGCAGAGCTAGCAAATAGTGTTGTTGTACAGAGTAGTGGTTGCATCACTACTATCGTGGTGGACTTCCAAATGCCGTGTTGGCAGGTATCACTCGTCCTTAGTCGGGGTTCAAAACGAGAGCACTTCCATAATATCACCCATTGGGCTCGCTTCTCGCTGCGGTCGACCGAACACAAGCGGTGCCAGTGAATCGACGCCCGAATCCTCCGCCTCAAGGCTCAGTGTAGAAGTACTCGATATCGATCGCGATGGGGAAATAGTCTTGTGCGAAGATGAAGGCGGTGGAGCTGGCGCAAGATACGCTGAGAGCAGAGCATCCAAGTCCGGTCCGCTCGAAAGCGTCGGTAGTACAGGTCGACTAATCCGCCTGTAATGCTTTGTCGTAGGCGCCGCTGTTTTCGGACGCGCAATCGGTGCAGAGACAGCTCGTTTGCTCGGTGTGCGCGTGGACAATTTAGGAAGTTGCTTGAACGGCATTCGAATCGACGATGATGGCACAGGCGCAGTCTTGGTCTTGGCCACGCCCGTCGTAGGATGCTCGAAAAAGTCGATGCCATGGGAGACGGGAATGTTGCTCGAGACGGTATTGTTAAAGTCTTCAAGGAGAGTGTGAATCTGGGCCTCGTCGAGACCCTCCACCAGCTCCAAGAGCTGGTCTACCGACCCGCGGCGGTTGAGCTGAGGCGAATGGGCTGCCATCCTGTAACGAACGCAACGCTCTCTCTCATCGAGAGTGAGTGCAAGGCAGAAAAAACAAGAGAGATGGAGTGAGTGGGGGAGAGGTGAACGATTGGTCAAAGCTACTCCGTAGTTACAGGGCGAGGGAAGACATATTGTAAGGAGTCGGTGGCGTGCGGGTCCTGGACATGGATGTCTCAGTTGAAATTAAATGAGCCTGCAATGGGTTAGGCCAAATAAGTTACCACTCTCCAGGGGGATCTTCCGATAGCTCACCAATCAGATGAATCTTGAAATGTGTGCAACAGAGCAATATGCAATCAGTAAAACAATGCCATGAGACTATTGTTTGCAGTGTCATGCGCCTTGTTGGAATGCATAAGGCTGCTGAGGGCATTCGCGCTGACGGGGAGATGCATCTCACAGGGTCAATTTGGCTGGCGCATTCAGGCACCAAGCCGAGTCTCTATTTTTAGCAAGACTTTATTCTGGGTTTGTTTACGGAGTAACTACTCGGTCTCGTCACATCGTCTGTTGTACAAACTCAATATTGGCATTATACGAGCCAGGGCTACTCGAGGCCTCTTGCTCCAGCAGATAAGCCATTTGGTTCCGGACAGGCTCATCCAGCGCTGCTATCAATTCAATTTTTCGCAATTCAAGCTCAATCAATTCAACTCAAGTCGGCAAAAGAGGAACTCAATTCAATCCAATCTAATGGCCTCAATTAATTGAATTAATTCAATCTGGATAGGTATTTTTAGTAGTAATGTGTTAGAAAGAGCAGTTTTTGCAATTTCTGATGCTTTTTATTTTTGGTTACCCTATATATCTTAAAATCAGCTTAGTTAGTATCCTAAATAGGAATAGCTTAATTACGGGATATCGCGATTATCGCGTACCTCATTTTAAACCTTATCTCTCTTCTGCTTATTATATATATAACTTCCCTCCTTTAACCTCTTAAAAGCCCGCCTTTTTAGCTATTTTAGAAACCTGTTTTTTACTATTTATATCATTATTATCATTATTATTATTATTTCTATTATTTCTATTATTCTTATTATCTTCTAGCTAATCCAATTACCGCCAAGTCTATATTATAAGCTAAGAAATGAGAGGCTATAAAGATAACTTTAATAACAGTCCTTAGCACTCTTTTTAATAATAAAGATAACCTCTACCTTACTGACCCTCCTTCTGCCTCTCTTACCCTATTAAGAGATAACCT
>VYWZ01001522.1:0-13515 GCA_008711595.1 Fusarium xyrophilum | reverse complement strand
GAGCCTTATCGCCTTCCGTAGGCTTCGGCTATCTTGGGAGACTGATGCCGAAGCAGAACTTCCCTAACACAATAAATGATACTAATGATTCTGAGGCTCATCATAGATAAACTTGCTACCATGAATAGTGAATTGGCAATCGCGGTTCACGCCCTCCGCACGACATCGGCGTCTCAAAGTCAATTATCCCGCCATCCTCACACTTCAAACGGGCCAATTGTTGACAAGCTCCCGAAGACCCTCGGATCTAACCGGCTTCTTGAACGTGGTGTTCATTCCAAATTCATCAATCATTCGCCGAGTCTCACTCTCTGTAGGGTCTGGCATAAGTCCGACGATGATAGCAGGTTGAAGATTGTTCTCCTTCTCGTGCTGTCTTATGAGAAGGGAAGCTTGCATGCCGCCCAGGACAGGCATGGAGATATCGAGCAAGATCAGTTTGCATTGCTCGGGGTGCGCTTTGTATAGGTCGACGACTTCTTGGCCGTTCCATGCGATGTTGTATTTGCGACCAAGTTTGTCGAAGTGGAGTTTCATTACTTTCATGTTGACTTTGTTGTCGTCGACTAAAAGATACTTGGCGTCTGCAACCCATGAATCTTTAGCACCTCCGGAAGAGGCGACTGTTCGCGCTGAAACGTCTGATACCTTGTCATCTGCTTCACCCATTTTCGGTGGTGTATATATATCCGTGGATTGTGATCAGACGCGGGGTCCTGTACTGTACGCGTCAGCGTCCGAGCTTCATACTCATCGACAGTTTGGAGGCTTAGACGGACCGTGTGGAATCTATATCTATGGACAAAGCTCAATGATAGGCGAAACGGAGATGAGCCATGAGAAAAGCGAGTGAGAGTTAATGAGTGGCGGGCTTTTGACATTTGTTGTTGTTGCATTCGAGGGTTGACTAAGCGCTCGTGGAGCCCGAAGGATTATATCTGGGTCTATCAGCAGTGCCAGTGGGCCAGTAAAACTGTTAGTGTCTTCCTTACAATGTTGGAATTATGAGGATAGGATATGTATTGATTGGAATTGGTCCTATCGTCACTATACTGGAGTGTAAAGTTGTAGGACGTGCCCTGAGTGGCCGTGGCGTGCATGCTGAAGTCTTACGACTGCAGCCAGGACTGTGAAGCTCAGCCAATATCACCGCCTCTTCGTAACCATCCGCGGGCCGAAGCCTTTCAAAATTGGAACACATTAAAGCTTTCCCCTCATCCTCAGCTCCGAGAAATGATTTGTTCACCCCAGCATTGCCATTGGCTCCTCTCAAGATGTCCACTCTTTTCCCCCGTTTGCCACCAGAACTTCGCGACGAAACCTGGTACTACGCCCTATCAGAACCCCGCCAACCAGGAATATGCCAATGGAAGCCAGGCTGCTGGAGCCCAAAATACCTTACAGCAAAAGACCACGGTTGGTGCGACAACGATCCTGACAACATCCGCTTAGAGTTTCGCTACGATAAGCTATGGAGACATCAGTTCATATGCCGATCGCTGATGTCAACCAAGAAGCTCGTCGTGTTGCACTAGCTTGGGCTAGCGACAACAACGTCAAGAATCGATACAAAAACGGCAAACAAGAGTTTAGGCAGAGGACAGATAGGGACAGAGATGCTGTATACTTTACGAATAGTATAGTAGAAGCCGCCGAGTAAGAGGCTATCAATCGAGGCTTTGAAGCTGTAGGGTCGTTGGCTAGTCAATGCACTGAAGAATGGATGGTGGGAAACATGATCTTACCCATTCCTCGAGGTCTCCCTCGTTGTCCCTAAGTTCAGCATACTTCTCATGCAGGCGCTCTAGACATATATATTAGCTCATGAGTCCTTCTTGAACAAGGTTACACATACCAGAGCTGCGGAAGAGAAGACCGTCAATTGCAGTGTCACCCGAGAGTGAGTCGAGGAACTTATCAGCATGCGGGTCATTACCAACTTGGCTAATCAGGAACATGGTAGTTAATCATCCTCGTTAGCATATTCTTCAGTAGGGATAAAGAGTCTCAACTTACATTTCTGTGGATAGTCCTTCTGCTCAAGCCGTCGTCCGCACTCCTCATTAGTCTTCTTGAACGTATCAACAGGCTCAGGACTAGGCTCACCATCCGTGATAGTGAGAACAAGGAACGGTCTGTCCAATTTGCCATCCTGATCAAGCTTCTTAAAGACTAGCGGCTCCAAAACCTTCTTCCTCATGTTTGTGCCGATGTTGGTGCCACCGCCTGGCTGGAACTGCATACGAGCATCTATCTGATCAGCAGTGAGGTCATTGCCCTGACCGTCGCTGTTGATGAAGCGCAGATGGGCACCTGAGTTATCTGGTACGAGACGTGTGGCGATGCGGGCCATGCACTGGACGAGACTTCTCATGGCTTCCATTCTTGTGCTGACGACTTTACCGTCGGCGTCGAGTATGTTGGCTTGCATTGAGCCGCTGTCATCTGTGAGGACTTAGTTGGTGTTACCTAGGGTGAAGGAGGTATGACGCACCACAGTAGAAGATTGACTGATACAAGGCAAGCTTAACCAGGCCTTTCATCTGCTCTGGTTCTTTGAGATGATTACTCGGGTCATCCTTTAACTCAATTGCCTTTTCAGCAACCTTTTGCAGATAGTCATTGCCGGGAGCGAAGAATTGTCCGAGGTCACTATCCTCAACATACTCCTCAACTCCCGCTTTGAAATCATCTATAGTGGTAGGATTATCCAAATCCTATCATCAGTCAGTAGATATCTCGCTGGTTAGTTTGTATGACTTGCCTGAGCCAAAGTCTGGTCCGGCGGAGCTTGTCCAATATGGTGCAAATTAGATACCACGCCCTTGACGACACAATTGATGACGCCGCTGTTCACATATGCCAAGATAAACAGGACAAAGTTCACCAAGGCATCGATCAACTCAGGGAGACCTGCCATCTGCTGCCCAGGTGGTGAAACAGCACCCTGAATAGCGGGATTACCTGACTGTTCAGCCAGTTCCTTTGCCGCATGACCCTTGGTGTTTCTCACCGAAAGTGACGCTCCACCGTTGATGAGCATGTTCACGACAATAGGGTCTCTAGCATGAGTAATTGCCACCATCAAGGGTGTATCATTATCAACTTCTGCGCTGGCCTCATCGACCTGAGCACCCTTATCAAGGAGTGTCCTGACAACACTGACTCTGTCGCCGTTGCCGTTGGCAGCGATGTACAGTGCAGTCATGTCGGGCTTGCTCATAGCTCTGGGGTTGGCATTCTTGTCGAGGAGAAGATTGACGACTGAGAGACGTCCGTACTTAGCTGCCATACCAAGAGGCGTAGAGACAGTCTTGGGGTCTTGGGTGTTGATGTCAACACCGCTTACGAGGTAGGCTTCTAGCTTGGTAGAAGTCAGGGAGCCCTTCCGGGCGTCGACGAAGATATATTGTCAGCCATGTTGGAAGTGCAAAGAGGCAGAGGTTCGGTGACTACGAGAAGATGATATGGAGAGTAATGCTTCAGTATCGAGCTGTTGGAAATGAGATATACGTGATGAGACTTCACGAGAACATTAACCGCTCAGATTACACGGCCTTTCCGCCACATGCCATTCTGGAGCTCTTCCGTGGGTTACATGCTACCTTGGACCTTTTTGGCAGCGGCACGGCCGACTTGTAGCTGAACAAGAGGGACAAGTCAATTTACAATTCAGCTTCGTATAGTAACGCCACCAGCAAAAGGCTCTTCAGAAGCAGCAAATCCCATATAGCCGAGACTGATAAAACTGCATAAAGGTTGGTCGGCAAGCAGTCTCATGATCAATATTCAGTCTGCATTTCAGCTTCGAGATTTGCGCCACTATCACAAAATGATGCTCCAACGGTCTGCAGAAGTTGCTATATCCAGATCTAGAGGTGGCCATCCTATTCCGTTGAAGATTTGCACGAAGGGTCTGTAAGTTAATGGCTGAGGTGACGCGGCTTTTGGACACAACCTCAGCGTTTATGCAATTCAATGCAGTCATACGAGGACCACAGTATTTGCCAGACAGTGCTTTGGCGCTTTAATGGCGTCGTTATCATGGCTTGGCTTTAACGTGAAGTTTGTGTTTTCGGCAGTTGTCCAGACTATCAGAGCAGAAGTCTATGCAAATTTGTCTCCGGACTGCCGAAAGTGCGTTGTCCTGATTTCTTCTCCTCAATTTGTTTGTCGTTCATTGAGAGCTGACACTGATCGCACCTTTCCTTTACGCCTTAATGCACCCAGAAAAATCAAGTATTGTCTACTGACATTGTGGCTGCTTTGTCTTTGGATTATGTAGTTCGATGTACATCTTCAACATTAAGATATTCAGGTCTGGATCATCAATCTAGGGACTTTGAAGTAGAGGTTCAGAATCTAAAGAGCTTATGAGGCCTTTGAGGAGAGTGCTGCACGGAAGTCAACGTCCTTGTTTTCGAGTTAAATTCAGTATATTGTTGTCTGAGCACCCACTAGGGGGTCTGACTAACTAATTGATCCATAGGATGATCTATGAGTTAATGTAAGTTCAAATACGATACTACCAACAAGGAAGGGTGTATCTGGATACGAGGAAGAATCCATGCCAGTCTGTCCAACCAACATCACCAACAAGGCGGGCAAAGGCGGGGACGAAGACATCCGCAGCCGCAGCTACAGCCTCTATAGCATCTGTAGCCACCACCGCAATAGTTGCCCCAGTTGTCGCTGTAACAACCACCAGACTCAGCTTTGGCGGAGGGCACAAAGTCTCCATCCCTGCTGAAAGAACCGACGGTGTCGCGAGAGTGATGTTATAGACAGTGTTGTTGGCCAAGACATAGGCCTCAAAGTTGCCGCTGTCTTTGTCTTTAGCGACGATGATGCTATCGACATTGTCGTCGAAGGAGGAATCATTGATAGTTTCCTCTGCTTGGTGTTAGATTGACTGGCAATGAAGAGGAGTTTGAACTAGGCTTATCAGTCCAGTCACCGGTCTCAAAGTCACGACTGTGGACATGGATCTCGTTGTCATCTCCGAAGTAGCTCACAATGAGAGCCTCGTCAGTTGAAAACCCAGCAATCGGAGTTCCAGTTGCTGCGGATCCGGGGATGTCAAACTCGTCAGTCCATATATCGGGTTCCTTATCGTGCTTGATTGTCTTGATAGTACTATCAGGTGCCTGATACACAACCAGGTTCATGCTAGGGAGGCTCGAGACTGTGAGGTGGCCCTCGCTATGGACGGGGACGTCGCCGAGGCCTTCGAGCTCGGCCTCATCCCACTCCTCGGAATCCTCATCATACTCACTGGCCTTGATAATGCCATCATCACTATATGCACAGCGAAGGTCTGTTCGCCTCGTATTAGAGTATTCACTTTTGCAATTTGATGTACTCACTCTGTCTTTGGCCACAGCATAGCCCGCAGTGGAGCCTTCTCTCAGACCAGTGGCAACCATCCGCTGGTCCTTGAGCTCTTCGCCATCAAAGACCTTCTCAACCAAGCGACGGCCTCGGATCTCGGGGAAATTAATGTCACCGTTGGGAGTGGTGTTGTGGCTCGCAGAGCGAAGGGCATGGGCGATAGTTTTGATCTCGCCGCTCATGATGGATTGTCAAGGTTCAAGAGGGCTAGTGATGTGAGTAATGTGATGGGGGGATATGTAGTACTCAATTGCTATGCTAGAGTTGAATTTCGTGGCATTGCCGCCCAATTTATGGCTTCGAAAAACACTACCGTCAAGCCTCGCTGTCAAGGTTGTCTCAGAACCACGCCGCTCTGATTGCAAGCTGCTGTAGTGGTTTTGGCTATCAAAGAGGCCATCCAATTACACAGCTAGGACGGTGTCCGGTTCGCAGACATATGTGAATCTTGACTTTATTGCTGCGAGATGACATCGCCCTGCCTTTCAGCTCTCCGCATTCGTATGCTCCCTGCATGTTTTGACCTTGGAACGCACAGTACGCGTCTTCTCTTCGAATCCCATCTTGATGACCGTGATGTTGCGTGTTCTTTTGCGACGTTGCACAAAGTCTGATTTTGTCTGCTGATACCATGCAGCTATCCCGAAGAGAAGAATTGGCACGCAAAGACTGCCTGAGCAAACCAAAGTCCCAAGTAATTCGTGAAAGGGTGACCTCCGCTTCGGCTTATTCACTGTGTTATAGCTGGTACGTCACGGCCCTCGCCTGAGAGGTTGTAGTACTTCTGTGAGAAACCGGATGAGGGAAGTGATCTGCAACTTGTCAGAGCTGAGCTCACTAGGTGCGTTCCTTGAGGAGGTAGGGGAGGTTGCTGATCTGACAGGTGAGGTCGGACTGCTCCCAATAAAATACTGAATCTGGTAGATCATCAGCAACTCGGTGAAGCTGAGCTCACTTGTGATCAAAGCAACCTCGAGCGGGGCGCTCAAGAAGCAGCCATTGGTCACAGGTCAAGAATGATCTACCTGGCACGAGAGTAACGAGACTCAGACTCGATCTTCACGATCAAAGTATTGATCCTGCTGGACATTTGAGCACTCGGACTAATAGATCCTCGACTTACCTGCTGCTTCTATCCCATCAAGCCACGACAAGATGGCATCATCGCTGGTTCCCCAGAACCTTTGGCTGGCAGAGAGCGAGAGAAAGACCCGGTTCGTTATGGTCTCAACTCTATCAGCGACTCTGTTATCGAACGAAGCTAAGGTTTAACCAAGACGGAGCTGGCAAGTATCTCAACAATTTCAGCCCTTGTTCAATCTCTGACATGGAAATTACTTGCAGAGAAAGGTGGAAATGGCTTCTTTGTCAATATCTCCGGCCAGGACAAAGCCATCATCTTCACAGCAGGCCATAACCTTGTGGATGAGAACGGCAAAAGATCCCAAAAACCTTCGAGCCTGGTGGTCTGACCTCGGAGAGCAACACAAAGGGATCGAGATCTAGGAGAAAGATACTCGAGTCAGTAAAGTCTTTTCGACCAACCCACCAACCCTAACGAAGAGTCTGCTATTGGTGACTTTGGTGTCATTATGATTCCCAAGAACAACAACCCGCCGCCTCCCAAAACAGCATTCGGATTCGCTTTGAGACTCGTCGAGGAGGAGAGACTAGAAGGTATATACAACGTCTCCAGCTACTTGACAACGGCCAAGTCTGGCGAGCCGCCTACACGCAGTACAGGACGCTTCGTCAATCCTATACTGAAACAGCATCAGCTTGAGTATCTGGCATATACTGAGGCTGGTGTGAGTGGTTCCTTGGTCTGGACTGGATACAACGGGGCTCCTGTAGCAGTGGCTATACAGCAAGGGACCCCATCATCCCACTCGATTCTATTACTTACGAAGCATCTAGTAATTAGGGTCCGAAACGAAAGAGTCCCAAGTACCCGACTGTTCACTAACCCAATTATGGTTGACAGGACGTTGGATAGCAGGGTATGTCAAAAAGGCCCCTAGTCGCCTTATAAGGCTGCTAGCGCCTCTTCTTCTTATCCTTTGCCCCTCTGATCTGCGTTCTACATCAAGACTCATAATTATGGCGCAATATTATTCGGGTGAGCTCGATACTGAGTCTTTTCGCCTGGCGACTATCTCGTCGGGCATGTACCCAGACACAGAATCTCAAGTCCCCAGCGTAACCCTCACGAGACACGACCTCTACGGTGCTGCAGACCTCGCGTATAATGCGCTGTCTTACACCTGGGGCTCACCGCGAGACAGCCCCCCACTCACCGATAAGGCTACCAACACAACAATACTTCTGAATGGGCTACCGTTCAAGGTCCAGGCGAACCTTTACGATGCTCTTGTTGTATTGTAGGTCTCATGCTCGGAGGACCCCATCTGGATAGACGCGCTCTGTATCAACCAGTCAAACCCCAACGAGCGATCTCCGCAGGTCTCGGTCATGAACCAAATCTACGGAAAGGTAAGCCGCGTTATTGTCTGGCTTGGAGAGACCTTCCCAGAGCTAGAGACTGGACTCAGAGCAGTTGAGAGACTCGGTGCTGCGGCGGTTCCTGAGACGCTCCGTATGATTCGAACGCAGACCTGGGATTTCAGCTCTGATCTGTCAACCATGTCAGAGCGCTATGGCATGGATCCTGTGACTGAAGAAGAAGAAATTGGTCTGGTTACGCTTTACATGAGTAATTGGTTCACTAGGATCTGGATCATACAGGAAGTTTCCCTCACCAGCGACGTGGTCATTCTATGTAACGGCAGATTCACGGTCTTGGACTACGTGGGTTACACAGCTGCGTTTCTGTACTACAGTGGTTTTTTCCAATCTGTAGTGGACCTGGTCCCAAAGGATAGGCCTGGTATTCATATCCGTGGCGGTATCAACGTCTTTCACGTAGAGAGAATCCAATTACTTCGCGAGTGGTGCAAAGGCAACCCAAGTGCATGGACCGGTGTCCTTGCCATGATCGATCTGGAGGCTGGCCTTGCAAAGCATCATGCAAAGCCCGCAGCGATGGTTCCCCTCCGCGTGCTATTCTCGACCTTTGGAATGAAGGCGACAGATGCTCGGGATTCTATCTACGGGTGGAATGGTATCTTGAAGCACATGGCAGCTCAAGAGGGGGTGTCTCTGCCGTCGGTGTTCGAGCCAGATTACGATATGGATATCAAAGACTTGCTACGAAACGTCGCCTACAACATCATCGAGACGACTGATTCTCTCGTCTATCTAAGCCTCGTCAAGGACCCCAGCATGCGGGATACACCAGGCCTCCCATCTTGGGTTCCTGGCTATCCACCGGTTCTATACAACAGTGTCCATGGGCCAAATTTTAGATCTATCGGGACTGTCAATTCTTCGAAACATGTTCCCCACTCCCCCAATCAATACCCATTCACCGTCACTGGAAAAGTCCTCAACGTCTTTGGTTTCCGCCTCGGCACAGTCCAGAAGATTGGTGAAGGCTTTCTTGAATGCCTTCAGGGCCGCCTTAGGATGCTTGGCGACATTCTCCTTGCTATGGATGAGACCTATATATATACAAACCAACAGGCAGATGAAGTTCTTTGGAGAACTCTAATCTGGGATACTGATTTCACAAGTAGGCCTTCGAAGCTCATTCGAATAGAGGACTTTCAGAGGGCCGTCGCGCATAATTATGTACGTGCGCTACAGTATGTGTTCAAGGAAGCAAAGTCAGACTCCGCCGGCTATTCTCTGGTCCTTCAATCAATTAGCGATATGGCATACCTGGACGAAATAGCAGCCAAGTTCCCCAACATTATATTTCCCGGCACAAAGCTCGTCAAATCCCTTTGTGCCAGCTTGGATACCATTCCTCAAGATACTGATGGCTGTGATACGGAGGGGTTACAGAAGCTTATGGAACCACTGTAAAAGTATGCCATGCTGCCTGGTAATATCATGGCGTCGACATGGGTTTATCGCAGGGCCTTCCTTACTGACACGGGGTATTTGGGCATGGGACATGAGTCAACTCAAGCCGCGGACGAGGTTTGGATCATCTCTGGGTCTCCTGCTCCGCTGGTCATGAGAAAATCAGGGGAGGGAAATAAGTATTGTCTCATTGGAGAATCGTACGTACATGGTGCTATGCAGGGAGAGACAGTTACTGAAGAAGTCACTTGGGAAAAAACCAAGATAGTCTGAGGCATCACAGGAACATAGAGAGCTAAAGCACAATTCTAGCTCGTTCTTGGAAATCCGCTCCTATTGCTTCCCGATGGACGATTTTGACGACCTGGTCTACTCCTTGATGTCATTCTTGTGAAAGACATCTGTGCAGCTGTCAGTATCCCCGTTCTATATACAAACCATCGACTTACCTGGTACTTCTGGCATCCAGCTCTCTCTATACTTGCAGAAGAACTCCCCCTTGGGAGGAAACTTGTCGGGCTCGTCAAAAGCTCCCCACATGATGTACCGAAACTTGTCCGCAGCTTGTTCACCATATTCACAGATGAAAGCACCGCAATTGTCGCAAAACTCTCGAACTACACCATTCCCCTGCTTGAAAGTCTTGGGTTTGCCTTGGTCGTAGCTGAAGCCATCGAGTGCGACTTGGATACTATCAGTTATAGGTTTCCTGACTCAAGAGAAGTTGATATACCTTGGTGGTAAGTCCAAAATTGGTAACTCCCACTGTGGCATAATGATGTTCGTGCGTCATCGGGTGAGTCTAGTGAAACGCTGTATTTGACGTTGCCACAGATGCATTTTCCGGTATAGCTAGGCATGGCGGCTGATATAGGAAGATAGGCCTGATTGATTGCCGAATCAGAGATAAAACTTGACCGAAGGAACTACTGAGAACAGTGAGGATTTTAACCATCAGGGTGCTGTTTGAGATGTGGTTGATATAGAAATACTGCTATCATTCGTGGTGTGGCCTACTGTGCATCATAGTCTTGACGCAAGAGTTGATATGAAGCTGGTAGAACGCATTTCTCATGGTGATGAGACATTAAACCCATTTTAATTCCCCAAACTACTTCCAAAGCGACCCTTTCTATACTCGCCATTATCACAGATATCTGCTATTGATTTAATCTAGCCGGTCAACTTAATGTCCATGTCAATAGACCAGTACGCGGTAAGCATTCAAGTTAGTCTCAGAGCCAATACCACCACGACTCAGCATCTGGTGAGCAGTAATACGGCTCAACATTATGCCCTTCGCAATTAATATCGTTTCTTGATTTGCCCAATCATCTAATGATAATGAGGAAGCGTAATGGGAAAATTGGTAGTCGGACAATAGTAAAGACCGAGATAACCTCACGGGTCAGCAAATAAGCACAAAAGCGAGGACATCTCGGGACTTAGAAAAGCCCAACTCACCACCTGCATGTTGAATCCACCTCCCTCTCCTAAAGGAAATCCGAATTTTATACGAAAAACATATTCCTCGGGCTTCCAAAGTCCCGAAGTCGCCATGTCCACCCCAGACTTATCAAAGCCCAAGCCCCATCGGGTCCTCGCTTGCGTCCTCTGCTAACAGCGTAAAGTGAAATGCGACCGCACATTTCCCTGCTCAAACCGTGTAGAACATGGCGTTCAGTGCGTTCCAGCTATCCAGACACGACAACGAAGGCGACGATTTCCGGAGCGTGAGCTGTTGGATAGGTTGAGGATGTATGAGGCTTTGATACTTCAATCCACTGACGCTTGAAGAGCACCCTTTTTCACGCTTCTTACCCACCTTCCTCCTCTAAATTCTCTCCAGCATCTCCGGCCGCTTGCCCTATTACCATCCTTTCACTGTGGCTTCCCAGTTGTTGGGCAGATAAGTGAAACGTGTAACCAAGATGATCGAGGATCGTGGGGCATGTTCTCATCTCCAATGGAATTAACAATAGGCCTATCAGCCTGCGAGAGACAAGAACAAATAGAAGCACGAGCATTGTAACCATGATGTTGGCTACGCCATAAGCCATAGAAAAGCCGAGTAGGGTTGAGATGGTAAACATGACTGCTGCATGAAACGCAACACCCATCTGGAGACTCGGTGCGCTGGTCAAATCATCTCCTGTTACCCAATTGTAAAGCTCCTGGTACCCTAGGTCCTTGGACCGCTCTTTGAGGATATCTTGTACAGCCTTTATGTTTGCGGTGTCTATATCTGCGGGCACCCTTTGTCTGTGAGCGGGGGATTGACCTCTCCACTGTGACTGTGTGCTCCTAGTAACTGGTATTTCGGGATTCGCTTGATCAACTTTAGCTTTCTCGATAGCCTTGAGCTTCTGCTTATAACCTAGCCCTACTGTCAGACAGTACCCAGGAATAGAGTGATAAGTACACATTACCGGCGTGGCTTTCCATAGCTGCAAATATCGGGAGTGCAAGCAGGGTTAACGGCACAACTTGGCCGAATCCCATCTGGTTAGGATTGCCTGACATGCCTGTTGTTACAGCGCGCGAAGTGAAAATGGTCACAATCCCGTAGACATTACCTGACCAGAGCCAACATAATCTCCAGACAAAGGACCCTCGACATTGGTGGAATGCCCATGTTTCAGCTGTCGATCTGACAAGGAGTCTTAGCTTCCTTGTTGACACTATGTTCGAGGTCAAGATTGTGAGAGCTTTGAGCTTCAGCCATTTGTTCAAGAGCGGCTCCCGCTTGGACTCTTTGATTACTTTTAGCAGTTCTTTGAATCGAATCTTTTCGCCCTTTGGCTTGAATAAATTGGATCTTTGATCTTGATAGTCCGTCTCGTCGTCTGTCGTCATCTCCATGTTGCTGCCTGAGATCAGCTGCAAAATGGAAACGATCGCCTGACTTTCGACTTCTATATCGCTAGAACCTCGATGGTGGTTCTCTGGATTAGCTTGGTCTTCTAAGCTAACAAACCTTTGAAGTTCGATACCTCCATTGCTTGGGAGATGCTGAGCATCGAGGCCTGATCGATTCCGTCGTGCAACAGGGGGCTGACCCCTGAAACCAGGTCCATTAGACTTGTCATCTAGTGGCTGATCGCGATACAAGAGCTGAACAATCTCATACGTGGCATAAAGCACAGCTAGTGGAACAAACATCTGCAAGATGAAGTCAAAATAGTCCATCCACACCATGTCATCGCTCATCCGATAGTCCCGAAGGGTGCAAGTCAAGTAGACGTGGGTCTCCATATCCCAGGTATATGATAGTTGAATAACAAGCAGGAAGACGAGCATTCCTGAGCCGGCGACCATGACGAGGACACGAATAAGCTTGGCGGAGCTATGGCTTTTGATGCGATCTATATAGAACGGAAAACTACCCAAGTGAACCGTCGATGCGAGACACCCTAGGGCGATCACAATGTTGGTGGAATAAATGGTGATGTCGTCGTGAATAATGAGAGCTGCGATCAAGACGGAGGCCTGAGAGACAAGTATCTGATCACTTATAGCAATCATGAATGCCATGAAGGCATGAGTTCGCTCGGTTCTGCTCTCGACAACCTTGGTCCGTTTCGTCTTGGGGAATTTGGCCCCCAGTCGGTGGTAGGTCCGACGCGCCCCGGCAGCGACTACGGCGTCTCCGGAGTTTAGAAGACGCTCAGGTACTGAATTTGTAAGAAAGGCAAGTATTAGAGTAGCCAATGCTATCAAGGAGGTGATAAGAAAGGCAGCTAGTACCTGGTTGCTGTTAGTTGGCGCATGTGCTGAATGGTTGACGATCCACTTACTCCTGGCCCCGCGATATCAGCATCGAATTCAACCTCTTGAGCAGAAACAAGCCTTCTGAGCCTTGACGGAGAACAGTCCATTCTCAGGGGATCTCGTTTGAATAGGCTAGCCAAGCCTTGGTGCTCGAGCAGTATACGCACAGAGGAAATTAAGCAGAGACAAGACTGCAAAGGGAGACATGAGGCGGAACGACAATAGAAATATTTCAACGAGAACTTCTCAGCTTCGATCCCCGATCCTATAAATAAATAAATGCTTCAAGTGGTTGGGCCTTTCAATGACGGGTTACACCGAGAATCAATGATCCCTGATTGGACTTGAGGGTTGAAAAGCTGACAAAAGTGCAAAGTACGGCGCTAAACAGATAACGTAGTTGATAAGTACGGAAGGCGATAAGGC
>VYWZ01001519.1:0-17099 GCA_008711595.1 Fusarium xyrophilum | reverse complement strand
ATATAAATCGCATAATTAAGAGCTTTATTTTTATATATATATCTTCATTTCTGTTATTCCTAATTTTTAACCTATTTCTAACTACTTATTTCCTATATTAGTTATACTAACTAAGTCCTGCTACTAACCTTATTAATAGGATTATGCTGATTAGAACTGTTTATTTATTTATATAGTGTGATACTAAATTGATCCCTTTAAAGTCTTTACTATAGTACCTAATATTTAGTATTAAATATGATATATTACTACTTAAACTTTATTCTTTTGTAGTTAGTACTAACTGACATACTAGGGTAAGATTATAGCAGGTTAGCCTTCGATTTTCTAAAACTACTTAGGTTTCTTAAAGTAGCTATATATATATAATAATTATATATAGTGGTTTAATTGAAAATAGTAAAGTGAATGTAATTATATGAGATAATATTTAGATATATGGTGTAGGTAAAATGGCTCAAGACTGGGTTTTGAAACAGTGAGCCCTATGGACTTCCGTACAAGACGGACGCTAATTCTTGGAAGCTTCATTCCCAGTCATTGTTCCGCAGCCTCGAATTCTGCCATATTATCTCCAACCAGAAGAACGTTTAATTTCCTCTTCGCAGTTGTGTTGGGAGATATGCTGCTAAGTACACTTGGGACCTAACTGATGCCTGACCCAGTCAGTGCCCAAACAAGACGATAACGTTTGTTGGACCATGATGGCCTCGAGGTTGGTTATTCACTCTATGTATTGCAAGACTTGCCGCTCCTACAACTGATCTTTAAGTGCATCAGGAGCCGCTATCAACTTTCGCCAAGTGACTAGAACTTGGTCCCTACCGCTCATCTCTCTTTTGTTGCGTGTCATCAAGCACTGAAGCTCCGTCGTCGAGTCCAAATGTACTACCCCAACAACTGGCCAAGATGAACCCGGGGAACAGTGAGCCCCGCCAAGTCGCTGGCGAACCATCGTTTCAAGGCGGCCACAGGGCTAACAAGCGTCGCCGCCACGATCAGAAGGGTGAGGGTAATGCGAATAGCCCCCCAGAGATGGCGACAACCGGGCCGTTCGAGTGCCCGTTTTGCAAAAACGACCCCCACCAACATCCGGAGTGTAGGGGCTTGAGATTAACCCGCCTATGCGACGTCGTTCAACACATCAAGCGCCAACACCTGCTGGTCGAAGTGACAATAGGGTCCCCAACGGATCTACCAGAAGATGTAACGCTCTATTGTCCGAGGTGTCGCTGTCTGTTCTGTGGCCAGGGCGCTGCCTTTCGGCTCGCCGTCCACCTGAACCAGAATGTCAGATGTCAGCCAGCCAGCATCGGACAATCGGGTTTTATGAGATCCAAAGAGTTGGAAGAGTTGAGAGATGAGCTTGGCTCAGGCAAAGGCAGAGGGAAAAGTGAAGGGGAAAAGTGGTTCATTATCTGGGACAAGTGCTTTCCAGGCAAAGTCAGTCGACCGTCGCCCTATGTTGAAATCAGTGTTCCACGTCTGCAGGTCGAATCAATACTTCGACATGAGCTTGAATCTGTGCAAGGCATTCAGAAAAATGAAGTCCAGTCGCTGGTCAGACGATGTGCGGATAGGATCTACAAGAGTTTACCGGACCACCGACGCAGCTCTTCCGTGCCTTTACAGGCACAGCTGCAGACGGCACACGTGCCAGACTACGATACCCCAGCCAACATGCCTCCCAACCCGGCATTTCTCTCTCAGCATTCGCGACCCCAAACGCAAGGTTTCGGTCACAGCTGTAGCATACCCCATGCTGATGTTCATGGAACGCCGAGCGCGAATCCGAGAGACGATATGGTTCTTTGGAATCATGATACGTTTACTAACTGCAGTGCAACAAGTCCAGCTCCAGGCTTTGGGGCACATAACACTTCTGAGAACAGCAATGTTGACTCTGAATATGATACCGCTCCCGGCCCTGGATATCCTCTTGATCCTTACGTTGGATATCCCACTGCTTCTTTGGAGTCGACAAATCAAGACAACGACTATTCTACTACATATAGCAACACTGCCGATTGACGTGACCCACAGGATCGACTGTGGTATGCATAGCGTGGTCCATGATGTTTCACTAATGACGGAGGCCCTGGAGCTATCAAAAACTTAGATAGACTAAGTCAAGCTTTGAGCCGCGAGGCTCGACTGCAACTGGAAAATATACTTTTTTCCTTACTTCCTCTTTGCACTCCTGTCATCGCCATTTGCTGTTGAAGGCGCAAATTTTTTTTGTCAAGCCCGTTGGGGGATATTGGCCATTTTTTTTCGGAATTCGGGCCGGCTGCCCATGTTTCGATTCGGAGATGGTTTAGTCAAGATGTTAGTCTTGGCGGCTTTCGATAATTATAGTAGGAAGGTGGCGATATTCATGGCCGTTTTTTATTGAGTCTGCGCAAATAGCTATTGATCGTGAGAACCTTTGATCTATATATATATCCTTCGTCTCGGAAATCCACCCTTGGAACAATTATAGCTCTTGTCTATGCCCGATATCGACCAATGCTTTTGAAGTCCCGAACTCCTTGAAAATCACACCCTCTGAATGTGTAACCTGATATCTAGCCTATGCTCCTGGCGCCCCTACACTGGCACTCCTACACTGGCACTCCTAGTCCTTAGCAACCGCGTTCAAGAGATCTTGTAGCCCTAGTTCATAGAGTAAACCATGAGTGCTGCTGTCCAGGGAAGTAGCCTGTCTCTGGCCTTGCAGAATCTCCGTGATGAGTTGCGCACCGTACAAATCCCAAAAGTCCCTCGCCATCGACGCTTTGAGGCCACGACCTCGATCCAGATATGGAGACCTGGGCCACTCCGTAGCTGGAAAGACAATTGACCAAATGTTATTCCATCGTCTTTTCTCGCTCAAGCGAGGGTCGTTGGCTCTTATCATCGAGACCTTTTGGTCTTCATTGACTCCATCCGATGGGTCTGGGCAACGCTTCTTGCATCTCCCGCTCAGGATGTGATCATCGCGATCAATTAGCGAATCGAACTTTTGATAGCACCTTGAACAATACGGTGATCGGCAGTGTTGCTTCATGACGTGCTCAATGACATTGTCAGTTGACTTTAGGCCGACGGCGTGGAGGCATTGCTGGTGTTTGCCCGAGTCGTAGATGTAAAACGGACAAGCAAAGTGGAAGAATGCCTCGGTGTGAGGCGCATATGTAACAAGAACGAACTCATCATCGTCAACGTCCTCTTCTTGCTTCACTTGTCGCCTGCTTGGAAATCCGCGAGGTGTCCTGAATCGTCCCTGGGGCTGGGCCCTGTCTTCCGGCGGCGCTCTGTACTCTACCCCCGGTGCCCATCGTCTGAACAAATCCGTCGAGAGCTGCAGTAGGTCCAGTTTCAGGTGATCGTACGTAGATGCAGAATGCCGAAAAGGATGCTGTTTGTAGGGATTGGCCTCAGTTGATGAACCCTGCCATTCGCCAGACGTGGATGTGGCACGCTGACCTACAGCTTCACTGTATCGATTGGAGACAGGGCCTGGGTACTCGCCCGCCCCAGGATTTCTAGCGCCTCGGAAAAGCAGGGCGAGATTTGGGTGGTGAGATTGAGGCCTCTGGTTCATAGAAGGCCAACCGTAAGATCTGTCGTCGCACATGGTCTTCTTAAGTAATAAATACTTATATAATGTCGCCGTGGTTCCTGGATGTTGATGAGGCATATAGAAAGGCAGATATAATGCTTTTCGCCACAAGATATAGGTATTAAACTCATCTTTTAGACAAATTTACTCGTACCCAAGGCTTTGAAACCCAAACAGCACAGCTGTGTACACACCTTCTAATTGGTTGCTTGGCTGTATTCGTGCCACGACATGGAAGGCCTCAAAACGAGTACTGCTACAAAGCAGCTGCTGCACTGAAAGGCCCTGAAAATTCTAACTGTGGAGCATTATTCCACTATCCAGTGCAAGGGGTACCTGTAGTTCTTAGTCTAGTGGTTTGGCAACTGATAAATAGATGAACTCTAGAACGATCTCTTGAACTGAAGCTAAATCATCATAGATATAGATCCTCGCTTTTCTGTGTATAAATCATCGGGCCGTTTTCACATATTCATTGACCTCCAGTGTTTCCGGCTCCTGCAGGTGGTAAGTGTTCATGCACATTGGAGCGGCGACTTGTCTAGATGTTTCATTAGGCAAGCCTAGCTGTGCCCAATATGGCGATATTGACTAATGTCATCGGTATGTTCCCATCAATAACCCCTCCTTAGACCTCAACTTTGAAGCCTTGCACCCGATTATTAGCCTGGAAGAGAGGTCAACAGTGTTATAAACCGGGCCTCGGGCCGTAAGAAATTCGTTTTACTACGCTGGAAGCCTATCAACCAAACTACAGTCTCCCTATATTTGAACACGTCAGGGTCGCACGTAAGATTCGTCCAAGCCTCCTACTCGCCCAACATGCACTTTTTAGAAGCCCAGTCTATCGGGAACAGCCTAATATATGCTTGGGCTGTGGGTGCCATATATTCCAGATTCCGTTTTGATGTTGGAACTCAGTGCTTATTTCCTTTCCGTTTCGTTCTTTCATCTTTTATGATTCAACAATTTTTTTTGGCTCTTTTTGAGGACTCCATCATCATAAAAAAAGGCTCACAACATTGCTGCTGAACCTCATCTCTGTCTCCGGGTTGTATTGATTCTAGCACATTGCTTACAAGTCAAAAACTCCACTGATGAGCTCAGATTAATCCTCGTCTTCAATCTAACACTCGACTTTGGGGGCCAAGCTCTGGCTCACGACGCAGGATGTAGCCTAAACGCTCCGGGAGTATCATTCAGGTCCGTCATTCACGATAGTTCATTGCATATTGTCTTCGAGGGTCTTGATCATACAGGGTCTGTCATACTTTAGAAGGCCGTGCCTAACATCCGACTTTGAGAATACCTGTTAACCTCTGCTTATTCAAGTATTATATTTGGAGGTAGATGAGGAACTGCCTTCCAGGACTGACTTATATCGACTCCGACAACTAACTGTCCCGACATTACCACAAAATAAGGAACTTCAGAATGTATAGCGGTCTTTCCATTATGTGGGGCCACAAACATGAAGGAATTTAGTTCATAAACCAACTGCAAAGTGGCTGGCTATCATCGCTTGGTTTACCGTTCTTGTCTCTTGTGAACAGTGAACACCAGATTCGCCGGGCAACTACTTAGAATATGCAAAGCTTCAAGCCTAAAAACATGGTGGCGGCAACTGAGCACCAATGGCCTGATTGCACATATAATATTGGAAGCTATATCACATAGCTTGGCGGAGACTCCAAGTTCAGGTCGGTCCAGGCCTGGAATCAATGGCTTTTAGCTGATGTGCCCCAAGTATGTGGCAAGACCAATCCGGGGCAAGAATCCTTTTTGGGACTGAGACATTAGCAAGAAGTAACTGGATGCTATGAAGGGAGCCGTTCCATGCAGACGAGAGTCGAAGAAGCTCTAGCAGTTATAAAGTCGTCCAGATCCCCCCCTCATCAATCACCATTAACAGCTCTTTTCTCTATACAGACCTATTCTTTGAAGACAACTATTTGATTAGCTCACACCTCCTCTTACACCTTCAACTCCCATCCTACCATCATGGGTTTCTTTGTGACCTCTGGGATGGCGTGAAGTCGGTAGGTGGGTGGGCACTCGACCACGCGGGCGATATTGCATCCGTCGTCGGGACTGTTGGCAGAGTTGCAGGTCTCCTCGGCACCAATAGCTTTGCAACTAATGCTATTCCTGGAAAGGAGACCAGTAACACGGATTCACAAAAGCTCGCCAAATATCATCAGACTTTTGCCCATGTCAGCGATCGACTAGCTGCCACCGTAAATGCGGGAGTCGAGGCTCCTCCGAAGATGACTGGCAAGACCAAGACCATCGATGACGGTCTTGTGGGCTTGTGAACAGACCCGGAGGGTCTACCGTTCGATGGAAAACCTTGTACATCGATGTATCATGATCTTTCGGCTTTTATGGGAACTATGAACATCCCTGTTTCTTGGAAGGATGACTCTGGACTCGTTCATGATACCGTCAATGAGCTTGGTCAGGTTTTGTTTGCAAAGACAGGACCACAGGATCTCGCAGAGCTTTCTAAGAGTGAAGATCATATTGGCAAAGTCAACGCACAAGTTCCGACTCAAGATGGTTCGTTCATGCCTGCCATGTCTACTACCCGATCCCAAGGGGAAAAGACGGGGAACAATACTCGCTACATAGTGCTATCCATCTCAGCCACACGACGAATGCATGAGCTCCTCTTGGATGCCAAAGGGTTTCAATGCTGAGATATCTGTCTCGGCAGCAACTAGGATTACATACGTTTTTGTAGTTCAACATTCAATCGCTAGTCCTTCCAGTACAGGAACAGTATGGGCCATGCAACAGGGGTTTCTCGAAGGAATAGTCTGGGAAATCGTTGTGACTTTCAGGATTTGAATTCTGTGTTGGGTTTAGGTATATGCAATGGGCTTCCATTATTACATTTAGTAACCTGTGCTTGACTGCTTGTTCTATTACTCCACTTCATGCGATTAAGCAGAATTTATTCCGATTGAAATTGCCTATCAAATCCTTTTGAATGTGTATTGTAGGCCTCGTCAATGTCCTTCAGTGACCGTCAGAAATGCCTTCTCGTTTCCCCTTCTACAACGAAGCTCTGTGGGTTCTAGAAGAAACAAAAAGCTGAATTATAAGTTCTATCAGTTTTGGAATCGTTGGGTAGTTGATCCCTAAGCGTTCAAAGATTGAAGCACTAGATTCTAGTCTGGGTGTATGTGCGATGAAGCAGTCATGGATGAAGACGAAGCTTTCTTGGACACGCGAGGCTGGACGCTACAAGAATACTTACTGTCTCCCAGCTTACTGATCATCGGATCACGGACAACTACGTGGTGTTACCGCAAGGAGCGCAACGGAAATAGTGACGAGTAGAGATTTAGATAGACAACAAGGTGACCCGTTTCAGTATGAATATGATTCAACGTGGAGTTCGAGTCGCCACACAGTGCTTGAAGGAACGCAGCGTCTCGATGCTGTTGCTTTCTTCGGTACTTGTCCTTACTGTAACTACCCAAGGCCTGCAGACCATCTCATCATGTGGGAGTGAACTGGGCTAGTTCAGCTATAAACCGGATAGAACCTCACAAACAAAACTGAAAGGGTCCTTACGATATCAGGCCTAGCACAGATCTTCAGTCCCATGCGTGGAGGAGAATACGCCGCTCAATTATGGGCAAAAGACATGCCTGAAACGCTTCTTTGGGAAAACCGTTCTAAGACTTTATACCCAAGACCAAGCTATCAGGGACCATCCTGGTCTTGGACAGTTATCAACGGCAGTATTACATGGAAAGCTGGTCATGGGAAAGATGTTTGAGCAGTGAAGTCTATTGACTGCGAGCTCGATCAGTACGGGGCTCCCTTTGGGTCTGTCAAACGAGGTACTCTTCGTGCCACGGGACCTGCATTAGACCTGGAGTGGAAATGTAGCAGAAGTACATCCGATTGGAAGAAATACCAAGGACGTTTTCTGAGGTACTTGATGGCTGATGGGGGGTATATCAACTCTCATATCGAGTTTCGACCTGATGCAGAAGAGCCTGATTCAGACTGGGCTACAGTAATATTACTCAGTATCAAGGTTTATAATTGCAGGAGAGGAATAATATTGAGGAAGAAGAATGCTACTGAATACTCAAGATTGGGCTTCTTCGATGCATGGCTTCCGGGGGATCAAAGTCACACATACTGCCAATTGCCTCTGGTCAAAGACTGGGGTAGCAGAGCTCTTACTAATGATAGTTGAGGGCTTTCTGCATGTAACGAGAATACGTACAGTCCCGCTTCGGTATCAGCGTTGTGGTGGAGTAGTGAGGGGCAGAAGACTACTCCGCGCCTGAAATCTGGGGAACACCATGGCATAGATAAACTAAGGCAATAAACAATAGAATGGAACAAACATTGGAAGTCAATCATACAAGAGGATTATCATTAATTTAGCTTCAGAAGACAAGAACAGCGCACTTTGCACCTAGTTGGTAATGGAGTTGGTCACTCGATCGCTCCGCCAATGCATAACCACATTGCTCAATCCCTCGGTCTCCCATGGACATTCTACGCCACAGGATGCGCGACTCTCGACGACTCGATGGATCTTGCACGCAAAGACACCACAGCCGGTCTGGTCGTAACGATGCCCTACAAGAACGCCATCATTTCTCGTCTCGATGCATCAGATGATCTTGCTGCCACAATCGGTGCTTGCAATAACGTCTACCGAGACTGGGAAGACCCCAGAAAGCTACGTGGAACTAACACCGACTGGCGCGGTATCAAGGGCTGTCTTCTCGAAAAGGACGATCAAGCTGGTGGTGTCCCTGTTCTTAACACACCAACGTTGATCGTTGGTGCTGGAGGAGCTAGTCGAGCTGCTGTTTATGCACTCAGCTCCCACTTCCAATCTTCAATTATCCACGTTTTGAACCGCGATCAACAGTCATAGATCTCATGCGAGGCTCTCCGAAGCTTTCTCCTGTTCCAACCATCATCCACGTCAAGGAGGGCAGGGCCCAGAGACTCGAGACACCGTACTACGTTGTCGGCACGGTACCTGACTTTGAACCCCAAACACCAGATGAGCTTGCTGTCAGGGCCAATCTGGAGGAGTCTTTGTCTTGACCTGACAAGGGAGTTTTGCTTGATTTGTGCCTTAAGCCTAGACGGACGAGAATGATTAAGCTGTCGGAGTAGAAGGGCTGGCCTATGGTGGAAGGGACATGTGTTGTTGGGTATCAGATTGAGGAGCAGTGGAGGCTTTGGTCTGGTGACTAACGGGTTAAGAATCTTGATAGGGAGGGAGTGTGGAAGGTTCTGATTGACTCGGCTGAGAAGAGTACTGGTATCGACTTTTAGATCTTGTCTAGAAATTGAGGAGAGCTGCTCTTAATAATGACGGATATAGATGAGACGAGTGCACTGAGACCCCAGGATATAGACTGTAAGTTTTTATGAAGAGTAAGGCGCGTGATGTGAGCTCTAGCTGTTAGACCTCAAGGTAGGTCTGAATATGACTCTTATAGATAAAGTCTTATTCGGGTTCGTGAATTATGGAGGAATCTCTTGCGATAGCTGTGTATATGGTTTATCAGGCTTCTTGTCCCTGATCTACCTAGATCTTATTGAGCTTCAATCTTTTAACAAACAACTTCTAAGCTGCAATACCCCTCTCGGCATGTTGCTTCGATATATCCTCCCCCTCTTCAGATATAGTTCGTGAAAATAACTCTGTCCAAGCATATCACTTATATCCTATATCATGAATTAACACCTTGACAATACCCTCCACTGGAAGATAAGCCCCTCGGTCCGTCTCGTACATATAAGCTCTAGCATTTCGTGACCAGTTCATTCTTGCCGTGTTTCCATCAACATGAAATGGGTGTCCTTTGACCAAGGGAGTTTCCATCCTTTCAGCGTCAGCGACTTGGATGTAGAAGACCTTGTCTGGAGTGACCTCTTTGACAAGTCTCTGTGGGGAGTCTTTGAGATCTTGGTCGGCATTGGGTATCTTGCCAGTTGGGGAAGCTGGATCGCCTCAGACACGTCCAGCGATGTTGAATGTGTCGAGGCAGAGGCCGAAATTGGGTCTGTTCACTTTCTGTGCCACTTCCCAGGACTTTTCCCAGGTGTCGATATGCGTACTCCAGCACAAAGCTTTGTACGCAAAGCAAATTGGGGGATCTTTTTGATACCAAGATCAATTAGTTCAACCAGATTTCCCACTATAACATCCATGTCGCCGGTCAACTGATCAGCCGGGAGGAACTTGGCAGGATTCTGAATCGGGTTGGTGCTCAGAATCTTTGCGATCTTGAGCCACAACTTGATCTTTTGAATGAGTCGAGCATGTTATTCCCGGTCCTTCAGACCCTCATGGAATAGGAACGGTGTAAGAACAATCACTGTAAGCTTCAAGCTATCCAGCAACTCTCGAATATGCGATGCTGCAGCAAGAATATGATCATTGCTAGGGGTTTCGACACTGTGCAGTCCTTTTGCTTCATATTCTAGATCCTCATAGAAGACTTCAATGCCTTGGAAGCCATGTTCCGAGGTCTGTTTGGCCTTGTTGGCGAAGTCGTGGAGCCATGCTCGGCCGAGCGAGGCAGATAGGATGGCGGACTGGAAAGAACTTATTTCGTTTGATTTAACGGATAAACAAACTTAAGATGACAATGATGTCGATGATCTCAGGTATTGCTTTGTCTCATGCATTCATTTGGTCTCATGCTCAGAATGACGAATGCAAGACGGCAAAATACGGGTAAGTCATTATCCAAGAATCTACATCCGGTACCTCGCATTGTATGGTGACAGGATATTGACATTCTGATCGAAAGCACATTTGAGAAAAAATTGACGGGTAGATGCATTACAGTTGATAAATGTCATTGGGTCGTCCAAGTGCCTATGTATCCGCTTCCCTTTCCAGACGCTCCTTATATGCTCTAAACACCTCTTCCCGCATAAGATTAGATGGTGCTCTCCTCGTCTCGTAGTAGATAACCCAAACTGCATCATTCCCTACTCTGGTTCTGGTAGGACCTGCAGACCATCAACTGGTATCCACCCCTTCTCTGATAAGGACTTTATCTGCTTGAGCAGCGGAGTCTCCAGCGGTGTAGGAAAGCTATGGATGCATGGCATGTCAGCTTAATCCCACCACGAAGTGTAATATTGGAGCTCACCTCGATTGCGACGCCGCCAGTCGGGCTTGAGAGCCAGTGAATGTGATATGGGAGACTTGTGTCGGCTGATCACTGTCCATTAATTTCTCGCCAAATAGAGCTACTGTTGGCCTAGCGTGGTTCCTGTCAAGTAAAGAGTCTATTGTAGGCTGCTTTAGGCATAGTAATGTGTTGACGGCTCTAATAGCCTTGGTTTCTTTACTTAACAAGTCTAGCTTCGGTATTATAGCAGTCTTGAATGGGGCGGTTATACTCGCACCTCTGAAAGTGTTGTCTTTAACTAGCTTAAATAGCTGATCTATGGACTTGTGAAAGAAGATGTTGTATCGATGCGGCATCCCTAGAAGCTTACAGACCGTACCATGTATGGCTGGTGAAAGACTCTTGGATGTGCAGTTTCTGTAGATACTGAAGTACTGGCTATCGAGCAGAAATGATGAAAAGACTGCTTTCCGTGCTTCTTGCACTGTATGGAGAGCGTTGAATGGACAGTATGGGGCCAGCCTTCTGACTAGTGGATGTGTAACTGGGCTAAGGATGGGGTTGAGGTAACAAGACATTCGTCCAAGACGGCCAGTGTTGTATGCTATCAATGGGATGGTATGATCTGGCGATGATTTGACTCTGTTGACAAAGTGCTGGGCAGCGAAATTGTCCTCCACGGACCTTGCCTCTTGACAGATGCGGACGGCGTCACAGCCGAGACTTTGAGCTCGCTCGATCATGGTCCAATGTTTTGGCAAGTTCCAACCATCATCTGGCGGATCTAAAGCGGCACAGTGTGCGATGATCTTTGTTTGGCCTCTGGATGCAATAAGATTCTGGATCTTAGCTGTGTCGCATTTGAGATCGACACGGAGGTACTCCGGAGCACGGCGTAGGCCGTGATGCAGGAGCTCAAAATAATCGTCCTCAGAGATCTGTCTTTCTTGTCCATAGATGTCGATATGATATAGTATGGGAAGTCGAACATTTCTCCTAACGACGAAGAACTGCTTGCTGATTCTATCAGCGACCGTGTCCTTGCTGTTGATCTCATTCCCGAGACTTGAAGCCGGTATTGTGAGCTCAAGAGCGTCTGCTTCAGTGTCCAGACCACGAAACTCCGTGATAAGCGTGCTGAGTGTCGAAAGCGGTAGTGATAAAGAATAGGTAAACTTCCTGGTCTCGAGTGGTATGGTAGAAAGACTGTTCTTTGCTTTGTACTTGCTACAGCAGCCATCTCGTCGTGTGATGCTGTATATCAACTGTAGAAAGTCTTCCTCAACCTTTTTGAGTGCAAGAGCTCTCGGGAATATATCGTCACTTGAGGATGCAGTATGTAGTTTCAAAAGTGACATGTCTAAGATGTTGTAGAAATCAAAACTTGACAGTTTCCTATAAGCTGGTGCTGCGCGACGTGTGAGATCTCGAATGGTCTCCACGTCAAAGACTCTCAGATGTCGTTGGATCTCTTCAGCATCACGCACGATCTAGATGACTAAGTGGTCTTTGGCATACGCCGAAAGCCATTCCTTGCCCGTGCCTTCAACAACACCGGGGCCGCACACAATAACCGCTTCAGATGGGTTATCATAGAGCATTGATTTCATCATTCTCAATTCCTCCTGTCGATATTGAGTGATTCTATTGGTGGACAGGACTGATTTGACTCGTCGAATTATCAGGCTGAAATCTAAGGAATATGTTTTCGAGTCACCAGAGTCATGGGTACACAAGAGGCCATGGTAATGTTCTCGGAGCGGCCCACGATGCCTTTGACTTCAGTGTGTTTAATCATATTCCCAACCCTTTATACTCGCCCAGGGTAGGTAAGTGGCCGCGGCATATTTCAACCCAGTCAGATAGCGACGGTAGAAATTTCTGCCGCTCTAGTCCAACCCCAGTCACCCTGCATAACACTTACTGAATCAGGAAAGGATGGAGAAAGATGATTGTGATGAGTGAGTCTGATGGATTCGAGGGCCCAGGAAATCTGGCCGGTGCCAACAACCGGCAGTTGACAGAAACGAAATAATGACCACAAGGTAGAACATACCAGATCTAAGACCCACAATGTCGACGACTTCCCAGGACACCAAAGGCAGAAGCCAAGCAGAAGCTAGTCCACGAGCTTCAAAACGAGCAAGGACTGACACGGAGACTTCAGACAAGGGGCCCAATGGACGTATTCGACATCGAATTACACGAGCATGCAATGAGTGTAGGGGACGAAAAGACCGATGCGGTGGCCAATGGCCGTCATGCAAGTCATGCATCGATAACAACTGTACATGCAGCTATGGAGTATGGACCCTCAAAGAAACGAATTTACGACCGGGTTGCGTGAGATGCATCGAAGCATTGCTGTGCTTAATCTTCAAATCTATCCAGGGGAGCGAAGAGTGGATATTGGGGCTTCTAGAGGGTATCATCCAGCGATCATCCTTTTGTCCTGCGTCGGGTCTCCATGACACCAATATCATTGTCGATCTCTTACCTGAAACATGGCACAAGTCGTTCGTTTCTAAGAGAATGGGAAGTCTTTCTTCTGTCTACAGATACTGAGTTTGACGAAGAAGGTGCCGACTCCAGTCAAATCTTCGATACAAAGGTGGTTGACGGTCTGACGCTGTTGGTGCCAACAAAGAATGGGACAGGGGCTCCGATGACGCCAATGGACACGATTACGACGCAACCCGACCTAACAACCTTCGATTATTCTCCCCTACCTGTTACAAATGATTCATCTCCTCGACCAAGTGGAGGAGCGCCTTCTCACACCACCGTCAGCCGCCAACCAGAACCAACATCACAGCCTCTAGATTCCACTCCATCCGCTATACCTGAGCTTCCAAAGAACTGGTCACATCTTCTAGATCTCTATCTCGAGACAACACATTGCTGGCTTCCCATGTCGCAAAAGCATGAGCTACTGCGGGCTGCGTGCAAATTCTCTAACGAACCAATGACGACGTCTGCTAGTTCACTGTCGGCAGGAGAAATGGCGTTTCTTCAAGCTGTCCTAGCATATGCCTCATATCAGTCGATAACTCTATCGAATACCCCCAGCAGAAAGGCCGATGAGGTACATAGCGAGATATCGCCACAAAGCTGACTCGAGACAAGTTGATTCCTGGACTCCACTACCTTTGACCCCGGACATGTCCGAGCTCTGCTTGTCATATGCCTCTTTGGAATGGATCACAAACACTGGTCTTTAGCATGAACTACGATCGGCCGGGCCATATACACAACGATATCCCTTGGGCTATTTGTACAAGGCACCACAATCGATCCGTCGAGTCGAGATGGTCTAAAGCGGACAGTGATGGGTTAACCGCACGATACTAGAGACCATGGTTTCAGCACGTCTCGATACTATTCCTTACCTCGCAAACTCCAATTTCTTACTTCTGGACGGCCTGTTGGCTGATGGAAACGAGAAATGAGAGCCATGCAACCTCAAGATCCTCGTTGAACCAGAATCTCAGCAAGACCAACAGAACACGAACTCGCATGTTCCCGGGCATGTGATAAGCACTTTCAACAGATCCTTCCAACTCATTCTATCATTGAATGATCTGATACACCACAGAAAGAACCTTGACCCTGCTGAGAGCTTCGGTAAGCTCATAGGCTTATGTAAAGAGAACTTCATCACTATGGGTAGTCTGAAAGCTACCAGCTTGTCACCTCAAGCTCTTGGTATCTGGATAGCTTCAGTAACCATATTTGAAATGGCAGCAACTGTCTGCAAACGTCCTATTGTCGAGCGCCTCAGCGGCTATTGGGAGAATATCTCATGGCATCGCAGAGAAACGCGTCCAGAGCACGGGTCGCTGTGCCATCTCACCTGTCATCAATGCTTGCATGGAATTAGTTGCCAGCTCACTGCATCACCAGCAAGCGTATTATGCAGGTTGTAATTCTAGCGATGATTTCCATTGTGCTAAAGAAGCGGTTGCGAAATGCCTAGATACCTTACAAGAATCGTTGACAAGAACTTCTCAGGCCGATGTCTCCAACGATTTAGTTAGAGGCTATATGTACCCTAGGTAACAGCCATTCTCTCCTCCCGATGCATCTTGCAGTTGGCAAGGAGCCAGTACCATTCCGTTTCGAACTACCACCAACTCCATCAACACTATCGTCGAGCAAGGCGGACACGTCACTGCCGGGCAATGTAATGTATTTTACAACCGCCAGGCGGAATGTCATTCCCAATAGACCCAGCCTTGGGGCCAAATATTGATAACGACGGCCTTTTTGACAGCCTCACTACGTTGGATTCAACGGATTGGCAGGTCCACAGAGAATGAAAACTGTTTTCGCAACTAACAAGCAGATAGGCTGGCAAACCCACCAGAGTTCATGCAGCATCTTGGAATGCTTGATGATGCCCCTAGCAATCTCGAACACCTCTTTGATATGGGATTCTAATTAAGAGGGGCACGCATGTGTGCTTGTGCAACGCCCAGACCTTGGACTCCATTATGGCCTCGACGGCTCGTACGGACCATGTGCTATTACTACACACTAGACATATTATAATTCTTGAAGGGTGACTATAAATCGGTCGTTCTGGATCCCTGTACCTCTGAAAGATCTGCTAAACACTTTGACGGAGGAGAATGCGCTAAAGATGCCCAGTTTTGGAGGTTACCTCAGCCGGCAAAGTTCTTTCCCACTCCCTCGGTGACCGGTCTATCACAACAATGGGTGCTCCACTTCTTATCAGTTAAAGGAAACAGGTGATTTTATGTTCCGTTCTTTTGTCGAAGGATCAGTGCTCTCAAAGTCATTAGTCTTTCCTTGACCTCTCATCCATCCGTTCATCATAGTTGCAGATGACAATACTCCAACTCATCAACGCCTAAATAACCACCACGACTCCACAACAAACGCAATGGCTCATTCATCATCGGATGTTCAGGGAGATGATAAGAAGAAATTCTACATCTTTGGTCATAACATCTCGCACTCTCTTTCACCAACACTGCGTAATGCTGGGTTCAAAGCCCTCAACCTGCCACATCACTACCGAATCCATGAAAGCGAAAATGTTGATGAGTCAGTTGAGTGCATAATCCAACAACCAGATTCAAGCGGTGCCTCTGTCACGTTTCCACACAAGCTACAGATCGCCAAGTTGCTTGGATCACTCTCTCCAAGATGAGAGAGTATTGGAGCTATCAATACCGTTGTTGTCACAGAATTCGATGGGAAAAGAGTGCTTCATGGCGACAACGCAGACTGGATTGGCATCAAGAGATGTGTTGAGAAGTCTGGACCTCGAGATTTTGCTTCATCTTCAGCGCTGGTGCTGGGTGCTGGAGGTGCTGCTAAGGCGGCATGCTACGCTGTCCAGACTCTAGGGTTTGGAGAGCTCATTGTCGTCAACAGGACCTTGAGGAAGGCTGAGAAACTAGCTTTCAAGTTTCCTGACCTCAATACCCGGGCATTCATAATATTGGAGGAGGCTGCCACTGCTGAGGATGTGAGGATCAGGCTGATGGTGGCCTGCGTGCCAGCCGATGACCTGGGAGTCGACAAGATCCCCAGTGGCTGTTCTCGGGAACTGGAGATGGGGTGTTGGTAGAGATGGCGTACAGACCACAAGTAACAGGGATGATGACAGTTGCTGGGCGAAGTCCTGGTTGGAAAGTGTATAGGGGCGTTGATGTACTTGAAGAGCAGGCATATGCCCAGTTTGAGCTGTGGACTGGAAGGGAAGCGCCAGTAGAGGCGATGAGAGATGCTATGCAGATGAAGCTGACGGAGAAGATGTGATTCTGACGTGAGGCGATGTTGAAGGGTTGAGTGGCTGAGTTATCTGCATAGAACAAAAGACGACACATCGATATTAATGAATGAGATATAGAAGGGATTCTGTTCCACATTACCACAGATGAGATCGGGGGCTTGCCCATCCGGGCACTTTCACACAAATCCATAGACTTTGAGGATAGAGCGTAAGCAAGTGTGAACGAAAATGGCATGAAACGGAGTCCGATGCTTTGATCCAGGATAGTTCACTACTTACAACGTTGGCGAGTAGCTGTACCACTTCACTGTGACCTGTGACTATGACTATGAGTGCTATCCTCGCTTTTGGTAGTGAAGCCGTAATTCGTGGCGAGACGGATTTCAATACAGAAGATGTTGTCTTCGGCAATACTCCAAAGTATTCGTCTAGAGTGCTCTTTGTATACCGTTGCGTTGCATAGTATAGCAGTGATCGCACGACAAGGACACTTTGCATGAACTCTTCCCAGATGTGGGTGAGTGGGCTTCAGTTGCCAGACCCGTCAATTGATTGATACTTGAAGCTTATGACATCTCAACGAGACATA
>VYWZ01001518.1:0-17394 GCA_008711595.1 Fusarium xyrophilum | reverse complement strand
ATACAAAATTAAGGCACAACAAAAAGAGATTTCACTATTAAGACAGCAATACTGAATTTGCAAAGGTTGAATCTATTAAGAACGCCTAAGAGAAGATATAGAAGGTTCTTCAACCCGTCCAAACATCCAGGAAAGTCCAGCAAATAAAACTTGAAGATTTATATCATGAGTTTTATCTAAATATTCACTAGTGAAAATCTCAATTTAATTGAATATTTCTACGTTATGCTGTGAAGAAAATTATCTACAGCCTCAAATTCGTGCTGTTGCAAAAAAGTGGCCGGTTTGGGGGGTGGCCGGTTGTGGGGTGGCAGACGTTATGACGTTTCGACAGGATCCTGCAGATCTGTCCGGCAGATTTTTCAAGACGGACTAATGATAAGGATTGAAGGAACAAACGCATCAAGGATCGTGCAGTGTAATACAAGCGATGCCCTTGATGCCTCACAAGGAACTCCGAGGTGTAGCGGAGTGCAATAAGCCCGTGGTAAGCCTATCTCCAGAGCCTCAATAATATGTGTCATAATTTTCTTCTAGTGACCTGGGGCCGCAGACAAGCGAGTCGATATTCAAACCGGGGACACTTTCTTTTTGGAGACTGATGAGAAGGATTTCCACAAGAGATCCATTTCATTCCTGGAGCACCAATTTTGACGGGGAGTTCGGGAAATGTCCGGATCCTGAGACTCGACATCGGCTCAACTCAAAGGAATCGTATCGCGCCGACCAACAAACAAAGAAGCTATTGCTTGAACCAAGAGGTTTATGGTTGGATCATGGTTGACTTTGCCCACGCGTAAGCAAGGGATGACCTCCACTCGGTTCCAGCTTGCAGCCGCAAAAGCGCACGAGGGACCCTTGAGGCGGGATCATATGCAACCCAACAAATAAAGACGAGAACCTGTCAGCCTGTCTGGGACTAACACATTGCAGCATTCCATGAGTGTGATGAAGACCGTTAACCATGTATACAAGTGGGGGGCTAGCCAAGAAACCTGTACAGAACAGTGCCGTTGTTTTGCTTCTGAACTTTGGATGCTTGGTCTCGAGCAGACGAAGATATCTTTTCCAGTAACTTGAGCTTCCTCTCATTCCGAGGCTCAAGTGCCGAATTTTAAAATGAAATAACCTTTGTGCGTGAATTCCGTTCACCGATTATTCGGCTCAGAGCCTCAGCGCAAAAAACTAGAGTTGGCGAAAACCAAAACAACAGACTTGTAACGATACGGTTGGTTGACTTTATTCGACTGAGCCAAAGAGCCGAACGAACTCCCCGAGCCTGTCCGGAATCGCCACCTGCAGAGCAGCAGAAACGTTGCGGTGGCTTGGCTGATCGTATTTCCACGTTCGATGGCGCTCCAATTTTGCTGTTGTGTCGGGTGAAGCTGCCTGTCGGCTGTGACACCAACGCCAAAAGATGCAGTTCGTCCCTTTTGAGGTAAGGTAGAGCAAGCCAACCCACGCTGGTGTGATAATTTGTGAAATAATCACTCATTGGGATTGAGGGATTGGTGTTTTGACAAGGACGCCTCGCATTCCGAAGCGGAGAAGGGACCGCAAGGATTCCAAGGAACAAGGACAACCCACGTTTTCAGATGAAAGCGAGAAAATCTGCAGATGAACGACGAGGGGCGGGGAGTTGAATTTCCACCATGGCTGGTGTTTTGTGTCCGAGCAGAATGATGTACTGTTCACACAAAGAATATTGCCAAGTGCAGTGTTTGAAGTGATGAGTTGTTTAGCAGTTCGTCGGCACCAGTAGATATTCGTATTCATTCCATATGCTCTGGAGAGGAATTCCGTGTTACTTACATCACAATTAATAGCCTGAACTGTCGTCGCTTTTGAGGTAGCCGCCCCCCTGTACCACTTGAGAGGGCAGGCGTGACTCTCTGGTTGGTGGTTGGCGTCGGGGGTGAGAGGGGAAAATCCATGACGGCTGGAACCATCAACTGCGTGATTGTTAAGCAAGCCGATAGTCTGCAGGTAATACTCGCTCGGGAAAGCTTGGTAATCAGGTTCTACACTATCAGCCTATCGATCATGAATACCAGTTGAGGTTTATCGAGTTACAAAACGGGCAATGAATTGGGTTCTGAGTAGAGTTCTACAATAAATCAGATAGCTACAACAAAGAATAGGTCACAACCAACATAATAAATCATCCTGAGATGGGTATTGCGCCCAAGAGACATACTCCGTACTCCGTACATACTCCGTACATCCATTACGACCCACTAAACCTCTAGGGGATGCCACCCACTATCCCGCGAATTATCCAGTGACTGCCCTCAGCTCACTACCCACTCCGTAGTGGCTTCGGCGGCAATCGGCCTCAACTCGCAAGTTACCTTAGCATCCACTTTGAGAAAACCGACTTGGCTGCCTGTTCTTTCTTCCTCCACTTCCTCCCCTCAAGTTCCCCCAGAATCAACCTCGGAATACATTCACCGTTAATTCCGATACTGGATTTCGACGACAACACCACCGACGACCGCCCGAGTACATCACCGACTTTGACAGCCATTCGACTCGTGGTTGTGGCTGTGACTGTCTTTATTGAGTCACCAGGGCCTCTGCAAATTTGTCCATACAAAACCCCGCTCAGCCGCTTTTGGAATCAGTACCGAACGAAAAACATCAACCATCGATTGAAGGCGCGACGAGGAATTCATATTGTTATTGGAGAAAACATTGAAAAAAAGAAAGAGCTATCAATCTCGATTAAGTTGCCGAAATGTCAAACTTCAACGGTCGTCGCGGCCCCAATGTGTCGCAGTATCTCCGCGACCTCAACGCCATCAACCGTCAGGAGACTGCCCACGAGGAGCCTTTCAACATGGAGGAGGATCTCGCTCTCTTTACCAATACTCAGTTCTTCGATTTTGAGACGAACCAGACCACCGATTATCAGGCTCAACCTCTGAAGGTTGATATCGAGGCTGCTCAAAGCACCTCGCCTTCTGATGGAATGACCCCGGCTCCCTCCGTTGTTGGTGATATCAACCCCAGCAGCTTTGATTTCATTCAGGGTGAGTTTTGCCATCCCTGCAGTATGATATTTGTTCCCCTATGGCCGCGCCAGGTTGAAAAGAGCAGTTGGAGGCATGGAAAATGAGACAAAGATCTAGTCAAGACTGGAGCATTGGTTTCGTCACAAGCAGAGATTTTGTTCATCAATTTCACCTGCGAGATGGTACTGATGCGCTGATGCCCGTCTTGCTTCTTTTTTGTTGTCGCTCATGGGTTTCCCTTCTCTCCTCCAGACGTATGGCCACTGTCCAAGCGGATAGTCAAAATCCTGGCCTCATACACCCTGACCCTGAAATCGGCAATGAACAGCGTCCCTACTGCTTTACTGGTTCTTAACCTCACTGTCCCCACCTTCCGTTGAGAGCCCTGCTCCCGATGTGCGTCACGCCCTTCTGTCGTTGGGGACAAGATGTCCCCCGATGCAAGTCTACTCGAGTGTGGCCCGCCCGGGATCCCCAGCTCGATATCAGTGGCTGGAGGGTGGTGTGGTGTCTATGGTGCAATATCTCGTGATTTGCCGGCACTGATCACGACATCGACTTACACCCCTGCACCTCACAACCACTTCCCAAGTTGGGAAAGCCTGCTTCCCCAGGCCTCAAGGGCCTATGCAAGACTATCTGTTACTCTTCAACTCTCAATGTCTACATTTTCTTCTCGTCTTCGTCATGATACTTGACTCTTCTCGACATCAACTGACCATATTACGATGGCAGGCGATTTTAGCTTCCCCGACTTTACCAGTACCTACCCGTCCACTCCTTTGAACGGCTTCGCGGATGGTGCTCAGAACTTTACATCTATGCAGCCAAACGCCCCCACGGGCTATCAGCCCGTCCAGCAACAGCAACAAGCCTCCCATTACAGCCAGCAGGCTACTCCTCCGCCTTCAGCCGAGAAGCGTGGCTCTGAGAGTGGCCCTGGTGCCGGCCGCGGAAGCCTCAACTTCGAGGAAGCCTCTCGCCATGCTGCCGAGGAGGACAAGCGAAGACGCAACACTGCTGCCAGTGCCCGTTTCCGCATCAAGAAGAAGCAGCGTGAGCAAGCCCTCGAGAAGTCCGCCAAGGAGATGTCCGAGAAGGTTTCCGTCTTGGAGAGCAAAGTCCAGCAGCTCGAGATGGAGAACAAGTGGCTCAAGAACCTTCTTGTTGAAAAGAACGAAGGCAACGATGAGATCGTTACGTTATGGAAGGAGTTTGCCGCGTCCAAGTCTACCGACAAGTCCGAGTCAAAAGCTAAGTCCGCCGTCAAGGAGGAGACAAGGTGATCCGACGTATAGCGTTGGGGAAGACAATACGGCGACAAAGACGGGCGGCGTTCTGGCTCGGAGCATTTGGGGAAGGCAATGTGGCGTTTAATTCTGATCTTTTCAACAATGTCTGGGATACAGGGTGCATGACGATGGGGCACTGAGGCTAGCCACCAAGGCTGCCTCGTATGGTGCACAACCTAAAATAACGCGAGGTTTCGTGAGGTGACGTTCAGTGGATTACGATATGATGGATATACATGGTTGCTTGAAGGCAACTGATAGAGACCAGTCCCTGTGTTCGGATGGCAGGACTAACTGGGAGGGTTTTTTTGTTTTGCGATGATATCAACCGGTATACGATACATCGTTTCCGTAACTAGTTTCTTTAAGGTTCAACACGTTCAAAAAGTCTAGTTTGCCTGTGTCTGTGAGATGAGTCGTAATATCATCCATTTCATCTATTCCCAGTATCTTCATCGCATTATCCGAACATCCGAGGGCTTCTATTATTCCTCATAGCATTAAATCGCCCTCATTTATCGGCATTGGTGTCTGACTTTTGCTCCTCCTCCGCTTTCTTAGCCTTGAGAACATCCATTCTCTCCTTGTTCCTCTTTCCCAACAATCTCAACGTCTGTGCTCTCTCATGCTCAGTCATACCCGCCCAGTTCCCAATCCTACCCATAGTTCCATCTGTGTTTACAACGAGCGGGCCCATGGCGTCGAGCTTAACAGACTCGCCCACTCGAAGAGACGTCACGTCATCGCCCTGGTCTGCGGCGGCATGTTCTGGGGCTGGAAGAGGAAGTGGTGTCTTGTTGGTGTCCTTAGCATCGCTGGACCCTGTCTGTGTTTGCTGATCGTTGCTTGGCATTGTACTGGGGAATCGAGGTGCAAATATAGTGTTGTATAGACCAGTGATTGTAAGGCGTGGGAGCCGTTTGAGCATAATGTGGATGAGCTGGTATGGCTTCACTCGGTGAGTGAGGATGCTTTGTGAGTAGACCAAAGCACGGAACTCTCACTATATGATAAGTCTTGTTTGAATTGACAGACTTTCTATGTGTCTGACTGAGTCTGGTGGTTTCCACTGATGGATTATTATACTGGAAAGTTAAAGGACAATGTGAGAGTGTCGTGGAATAAGGTTAGAGGGAGGATAGAAAAAAATGGAAGCTGATAGAGTAGAGTAGCCACTAAGAATCCCTGCGCCAATTCTAGAACTAGCCGCTCCATTGTCTTCAATATTCCAGCACTCAAACAACCAGAATAGATCGAGATTCATGACATAATTATCATAAGATAGTTATCCCGAAAATATCTTATCATAGTATTTTGCCGAATTTCGCCTTTGTTAGGAGAAGCATTACAGTTGTTCGTACTGGCCAACTACCAGAACACCACAAACTACATACAGTTACAGTGGGGGACTTGACATCACATCAAGAACTATCCACAGCGGGTATCGTCCTTTCGGCCATTTTTGCTTGTTTTATAAAGAGGTCGGGACTTTTGAGCGAGATGTGCGGGTAGATCTACGCCTCAGTGCAATTTCGCCATCACCCGAACTTCTGATAGGATCATCACCTTTCAAAGGCTAGTTCAGGGTCTCATCCAAGCGGGAGCAGGGACGATGACGAGCTGAGCTGGATGAGGGGACTTGAGGGTGGAATAAGGCGTGATAGATGCAGCTGCAGAGATGCGGCGGTCTAGAGTTCATGTGTGTCGTCTTTATGCCCAGCGTGGAGTAACTTGCCAAAAGGGTGCGATGGATAGGGTATTTAGTCAGACCATGATCAAGTGATAGAGGACTAATCGTGGGGTTCAAATAACATCAAAGAACCCGAGACAAGGATATTTCACTAGGAGAATAACGATGAATGCAACTGTTTGAGACGATCTAGCAGACCCCTCCATCTATGAAAGGATGATTTCTTCCAACACTAATTCTTGTGTAATCTCAGCTTAACTCATGTGGCTGAGCCAAACTTCAAGCAAGCCAAGTATTGCATGTTTTTAGAAGAAGACTTAGTTGAGTTTTCGGTGCCTACAGCGTGTTAGCTCTGCAACTACTATGACGAGATATTGGTGTAAGTAGAACTCACTTCTGGACAACACGTTCAATGGCGTCCATTCCCATCTTTAGAACGTCCATTCGGGGACCGTATGAGAGTCGAACGAAGTGATGGCAGGGAGAGTCGAAAAGATCACGACGGCGTGAAGGGTTAAGATCGAAAAAGATTCCGGGCACCACAATAACCTTCTCAGCAAGACAGGCCTGGAAGAAATTGAGGCCATCGGAGATAGACTCGGGAAGACCCTCGAGGTTGAGCCAACTGAGAATCGTTTAGAGTCGATTAAATGAGGGCCAAGTAGGTGTAGTGACTTACAGGTAGAATGTCGAATCCGGCACGTACTTGATGATGAATCCCATCTCCCGCAGGCGTCGTACAACGAAGTCACGCTTATCCTAAGCAACAGTGAGCTTTCCGTGTTCTCTTGATGCGCATCTCAGGACCTACTCTGAAGTGAGACTGAAGGTGAATCATCTCTTTCTTGACCAAACTGGGCTCAAGCATGGGAATAGCAGCTTCCTGGAAAGGATGAGAGGCACCACCGTCCAGGTAAGAACCGCATGAACCGATGCTACAAGTATGTCAGTCATATATGACAGAAAAGGGGCACCAACAAAAATGGCTCAAAGAATAAGAGAAAATTCAGGATAGAACGTACGCATTGATATATTCTAGCAAGAAAAAATTAGTGTCTTTTCTCGGTGTGTGGATTGTTTGATGTGCTTACCCTTGGGTCCCAGGATCCAAGCAATTCTCCAACCGGGCAGACGAAAGCGCTTGGTGAGACCATCAATGATCAGAACATCATCTTCGTCGACGTCGTCCACGTTCTCAGCCGCTGAGATGGTCGACCCATCGCAATTCGATGTGTAGTTGTATCCCGAGTAGAACTCGTCGCTGATGAATGTGGCTCTGTCTCGACAGATGTCCTGGATCTCCGCAAGCTCCGGGTTGGCGATAACACGACCGGTGGGGTTACGAGGGTTAGAGGTAAGGATGACAGAGGTACCACGGGCAATTTCCTCGGCAATCTTGTCAGGATGAATGTGGTAGCCGTCCTCTTCGGCCAGAGGGACGGGAATGGCGGCAAACTGTGAGATTTCGTCAGCACCCCACCACCAAGCATAGATTTTTCGCTAGAGGAAAACGCACGTTCTTGAACAGACTCAGCATCTCATTGTAAGCCGTGTAGTCGGGCAAGAAGAAAGACAGGTATGAGTTGCCGAGAACCGCGGCGATACGGATGAGACCAGCACGGCCACCAGGAACGATAGCTACGTTCTCCCAGGTGTATTGACTCTCCTTACCCTGACGGTGTTCCTCATTGTAAAGTTTGGCAACCGCCTCTCTCAAGGGTTTGATACCAGCGGTAGGGCCATACTCTCGGCCAGCCATTGAAATGTTGATGGTCTCGGGTCGGGGGAAACAGCCCTCAATGTCATCCTCGACTTCAGGGGCACCCTGGCCAAGATTGGCCCATGATTCAGGATCCTCGAGGTATCCATACTCAGAGGCTCGCTCTGTACACCAGATAACACCAGTGGATGATCGGCTGGCATCGAGACCAGCATGAGGCATGTGTCCCTCATGAGCATTTCGGAACTGACGATGAACCTTGGACTGGAATTCTAACAAGATGTTGAATTAGCATAACGCGATTAGTCACAGTTATCTTCATACAATATCTCTATCGCGTTGGGGAGTTGAATTATGACGTTGTGGGGCAGCTCAGAGCTGTAGCTGCAGCCAAGCTCCTGTTTGTAGCTCATGTAAGGCGGATTTGGAGGGGTTCAGTTCATGGAGGGGCAAAACGGCAGGGATTGTGAGGGACAGAGAGGGGAAGACCGCATCGGTGGCGCCGGTAGTGAGAGTGAAAAGGCGGGACGGTGAGGGGAGGTAAGAAAACGGTGAAGGGAGTAGACGAGGCTTTGGTTGTTGATTTATCGTATACAACTCGTCAAGTCGGAGAATGTGGTGTTGAAGTAGTTGGAGCAACTACTTCAAGACAGAGAGGTGCAACGTTATAGCGAGAAGCCAAGCTCCGGAACAAAGAAGCCACAGAAGAGACACGAATGCTTACCGTTGGTTGAAGGCTCAGTCGTACTGAAACGTCGAGAGAGTGTCTTGGGCGCGCCAGTATGGCGGTTGATGGAGAACTTGCGTCCACTAAAAGACATGATGGCGATGCGAGAGAGGGATAATAAAGAGAAGAGAGTTGACAAAAGGTTGGAGTAGTATTTGATTAGGTAGTAGTAGTAGTAGAGATGGTGGTTCCTAGCAGGACCAGATTAGGTAATGGGAAGCTGGCAATATGGCTCTAGTGAGGCCCAGTCATGCAAGTCACAATAGTCGCGACAGCCGAATCAAGATGTCGGCAGGGGAAGAGATGATTTATCTCAGGAAGAGAAGAAAGAAAGGAGAGAGAGGAGGAAAACACAGTGTGGATGTTTGCGGGGGATCGGATATAAGTGCAAAAAAAAAAAAAACCCAATAATGGCCTTGGTCACTAAAGCACAGAAAAATTCGGGGGTGGGACCTTTTAGGTTGCCTCTCCAGGTACTGTACCACAGCAGGAAGAAAAGCAGAAGAAAAGAAAGAAAGGAGGCCATTCAGCGACTAGAGACTGTAAACAGTGCCTTGTCAGTTGGTCTGTGAGGCCCCAGGAGCCAGGTAGCATTGACCTGGGGCTGCAAGGTGAAGGAGGTGGTGAAGAAAAGAGCTGCAATTGGATTGGATTGGATTGGATTGGATTGGATTGGATTGGGCTGGATTGTATGCATCATGCATCACCCGTAACGGAAAACGGCATCTCTAGAGTCCATTCTTTGGCTGCGTAATTATCGTGTTGCGTGTCGAGGTAACCAGACTTCGCCCCGAGATCCAACATGATCGCCAAACAGCCCACACCGAGTGTCCAAAGCAGGACGCATATAAGTAATCTCTCAAGCATGCCACTATTCGCAGCTTGGACGTTCCATTACAGCGTCAACCCTGGGGTAGATGCCCCCCTTTTCGCAGCCTGATACAACATGTCATGTCGTTTGAGAGTCGAGACGCTTCTCTAACAGATACGCACGTTGCCAGCTCTGTCCAATCATTGGAGTTTTGCCTTACTTTTTCAAGTTTTCTCTTTCTATCATTTGGCCCCCCGCGCAATTGTTTGAAAGCTCCTCACCTCAGTGACAAGCAAAGTGACGTACTGCTACTGTCCATTAATGCTAGCTCAAGAGCTTACTATGTAGGCGGGGGTAATATTGAGGTGAGCAAGGAATTCACCTCAGTGTACCGATCAACCTGGGTAGTCAGAATAATACTGGGTAGGTAAGGTTAATTCCTATTATTCCTTCGTTCAACTTCTCTTCTCTCATATCCTGCCCAATCTCAACCTAACCGGGACGTTTGAGTCCGGTCAAGACCCGCAAACATTGGCATTGTGACGATCTCGAAGGGTCCAGCCTCGATATCGTTACCTAAAACCCCAGTTTGGTCTCTTCCCTTACCCACAGTATCTCCGACCCCAGGACAGCGAGTCAAGCTCAACACCAACTGGTCCGGAGCTTGGACTGCCGGCCCGGCCCCCTAGCTTCAACTCCAACTCCAACCATCAACTCCAACACAGTCAGAACCTCAGGGCTGATGTCTTTCGTTCGTTCCATGTGGAATGTCGCGCACCAGATCCATAGGAAAGCTCGGCAAGAACCCGAGCCCGAAGTACTCTAAAAGCTCGCTAGAACATCCAGAACAAGATATCTTGTCCTGATAGAGCACAAGGAAGCAGCCCGGTTGGTCCCGATCTCGCGGGTCCGTGAGCCTCAAGAGACCACTTTCAACTTGTCGAACCACGAGACAGACACGATACCAAGACATCGTGTGGAACGTTTTCCATACATACCGACGAGGGTTGGTATCTCCGTGCTCACCTAGACTGCGCCGCGGAACGAGACGGCTTCGCCGTACAACGGCGATACGCGCCGAGACTGCTTTGACCATTCGCCCAAACGCATTGAACTGACAGGCATGAAAGACGGGAGTACTTGAGATACATAGCAAAATTTCCCCAGTGAGTTGGCAATACCAAAGCCTTGGCAAGAACTTACATGGATTGGTGAAGCTCTAGGGTATTTATTAATGCTTATCTGTGTTTACAACCAGTTTGCTTAACTTGACAATATCTTAACAAACATAGGCCAAAGCAACAATACAGGCAAAAAAAGGAAGTTAGCATTCGAGATTATCTGCTCAGTTTTGTCTTGGTACATAATACACTCATTCATGTCAAGTTTCCTGACATTCGATCCACATAAACACAAACTACATAATCATTGAACGTCCGGGGACGGATTTTACACGAATCCATTTGATAGAAACATCATATATCCTAGGCAATACTAACATATACCTCTTATTTACGAGACTGCCTATCGCACTCAGGTCAGCGATGACACCGGGCACCAACCGTCACATCGTGCCCTATCCCACAGAAACGGCATAGATACGCATTGGATGTATCATGCGACACCATCAGGGATCGTTGAGCCTCCTCAGAAGCTCATCGACAGACCCAATGTCCTCTTGTCAATACATCCTGTGGACTCGATGCCAAGCGCGCCAATACCACGACGCAATCACAGAGTTCACCGTTCGGACCGTCGACTTGAAGCCCCTGATCGACACGCTCAATATAAGGAGGCTGATCCAGGCTGAGGTTTTGTCAATGGTCGAAACCCTGTGGGACGACTTCGGCGAGGAGACAGCAGATGGCGCCCGTCTCTCAAGAGTAGATCCTAATGAGACTGACGAAGCAACCAAGGTCCGGCTCATGTCGAGACTTCTTAGTGTCATTGCACGTTTAGCGGACGTGTTTATCCGCCGATGAGGAGGGCGAAATAGATATGGTTCAATCCTGACTCAAATTACCATTGGGTTGAGACATGAAATTAGAACAGAAATCATAAACCTTGGACCTTCTTTGTCTAAACTTAGGATATTTAGCTAAATATTTCATGATTTTAGGATAATCTTGGGCCTAAATTTAGCAAAGACTATTCCCACTGTTCACCCTTTCAGCGCGCAATTGTGATGATAATTTGTATTGGTGTCCTTGATAGCCCATCAGGAATGTTCTCTCAGGCAGTGAATTAGAAAGTCTGATGAACTTGTGAGAGTGTAATTAGAAAACCAGTGTTTGTTTTCTCCCGAAGTGTGATTCTTTTGCAGTGCCATGTTAGAGGTATCCTGACGAGCAGTCGGAAATTCCTCCCTGCTTAGAGACGAACACAAGATTATCAGTGCTGAAGCCTCGAGAAGTCTGTCTCTTTTAGAAGAAGAATACAAGCTTCAGCAAAGTCGACTAGGGATTGATTTTCTAACATGCCTGACACACAGAACTCAGGGGTTGTATCCTCTTAAACTAGGCATTGATAATAGTCTCCTTTCGTACTCAGTCTCATAGCAAGTTGGCCGAGACAATCACGGGTTCCTCTTGTCAAAATAGATTAGGAGACATAAAACTTTTAGTTACCTCACAAGATATCAACTTCTGCCTGTAGGTTCGTGATTGGGGTTGCACGAAGGACAATCTTTTGCAGGTCCGCGTATTTCATTTTCTGGTGGCATGAATTGCGGAAAGTTACAGGGTACTGAGGAGAAGTTCAGGGAACATGCAGCTTCATAACTAAGTTTCGAGAGAGCTTTGGTAGAAGCCGAGGCAACCCAGCTATAAAAGGTCTAATGCATCTAGGTTCATCTTTGATCACAAAGCCCTGAGCAGTCGCTTATCGCCATGGCTTGATCATTTCTCTTGGAACGATCAGCATGGATGACACTGAAAGATCAAAGACTAATTCCTCATATCAGTGGTGCGTTCGAGGACATAGCCTCTGTTGAAGGTTGAGGAGAAGCGATCTCAGAAAAGAAACCCATTACTTCAGGAGACCAAAATTTGAACCTCCTTTGTATCAGCACTTCAAACAATAGAAGGTCATTTTTCAAGAGGTCATGCATATAAGGTATGTCCCCCAGAAATGGAATGAACGGCCTTGTGAGGACGTGAACATTCAGGCACGAGGCAACACCAACCTGCACTTTCCAAAACTCATGTCACTCGAAAGGAAGGTGCTCAAGCTCTCCACTCATACCTGACTTTAGTTGCACTGCTCAGGACTTTCGACCTTCAACTTTCACATTTACACATTCGATCTTCACCTTTCGAGAAGCTTGACTGAAGAGAGCCATCTCCATCTTCGATAATTCCAAGCTCCTTCAGTGGCATCGCCAGCTGTCTCTTGAAACGCAAAAGAAAATGTCCCCTCCAGCAAAAGAGACTCCGTTGTGTTTTCGTCCCAGAAAGAAAAAAAACCCCTGTGAAGCGCCAATATCAGGAGAACATTTCAAGAACAAGACAAGCAAACTCAGAGGCGCCCTGCCTCAAACGACGAAATAGAACTCGACCCAAACCGAACACAATCATTTAGTGGAATCACAACACCAGCATCGTCAATAAAGACTCCAGAGTCTTCAAAGAGCAACACAATGGATCATATTGAGCCAGATTTGGAGAGTATCATGATCAAATCAAGAGGCCCCCAGTCAATCACAACAGCTGAATTTGACCTGTTCGCCTAACACCCTGAATGGTTTTACCACACTGGGTGAACGCGAGCGACTAGCTTTGTCTGAGTCCCGCGCTCTTCGACTTCTCGAGGACGTCTCGAGCGACTATGAAGCTTACCCTGGTCAATATGCCCAGATAGATCACTATCTCACAAGACATGGACAGTTACAGCGAATGATAGACGCTTCCAAGATGATGCAGCGTCTTTGGGCTCGGCAGAAGGCAGACGATGAGGAAGCTGGACTGACCACCCCTACTATTGAAGACAAGCCCCTACATGGACTGAAGACCTGGCTACCTTTGCAAGAGGCTGTCTCAAAGCCCTCACCGACGAAACTGTCGACGTTGATGATAACATGGACGAATCACATTCCGGAACTGAGCACGAAGAAGACACTTGTATGAGTCCTGATCTTCCGGGGATCATAACCTTGCCAGCTGAGCTCGCGGGACATATGCGAAATCAGATCCGTAATCTCCCTTGCCGAGCTGTCGAATGGGATTGTCTGCTAAAAATACTGGAAACAGGGGCACCTGTGGAGGAGGATGTTTTATGTGCCATCAAGGATATAATGTACAGTTTGGTGAATGAGCTCATCGATGCCAGGACAGTGTTGGAAAAACGCTTGAATGGGGTTACTTCCGAGAAACGAGCAATCGTCATGCTTCAAGCGCCAACCCATCTGGCTCGCATGGTTGGTGTTCTGAATGTCGAGAAAGATGGGAAGATCGATTCATATGCTGAATGGAAAAGTCTGGAGAAGTGCTTCCCTGCCAGGTATAAATTCTTCTGGGACGATATCGACTACACGTGGCCGCTCCTTTCTGACACCCGGGCCTGGAGCGTTGTCAGTGGAAACCTCCACTACATCTACAGTCGGAGGTGTGAAAAAGTCAAGTAGAACTCCTTCTCAAGTTCTCAGCTGATTTACAGCCCAGCTGATTTGACTGTCATTCGAAGGTCTTCCCCATTCTGAGTCTGGCTGAACATCGGCCCTCGGGATCGAGATGTCGCCAACTCAGACGTTGGCAACATGCACTTCTTAAACCCAGAAGATTCAAGGATGCAAGCCCTCGCCATCTTCTTCATGTCATACAGTCGAGTTGTTCTCAAGGCTTCAAATCTCAGGCTTAACGTATGCCATCACAACCTACCAACAACTTCGTCAATATGGAATTGGCACAAGATATTATAGAGCTTAGGAGACTTGATGCGAGTGCCATAGCAAATTTTCATCTAAAGCAAAGCACATCTCATGTGAAGTATGCTATCAATAGTCTCGAGTAATTCAGCAACGAAGAGGTTATAAACCTTAGTAGAGTTGAGGATGACTGATGATAGGAGTAAAGAGCCCCCTTCTATACATTAAGATACCGAGCTAAACTTATTACCATGGAACCCAAGACGTAGCAAAGGCATATACTCTGTTAAAAAGTAAGGTAAACTGCTTGGATGCTCGGGAGAGAAAAGGGGGAGACGGACGATTGACGTACAAAAGAAAGACAACAGGTCCTGGTTCCATCCAATGCAGCACGGCCAAGCATTTCCGTGAAAGGTAAGAAAAAAGGTAAAAAACGAGGAGTAAGGGAAAAGGGCGTAGCTGGCGCTAAGAACATCCAACGCATAAAGCCTGGGCAGAAACAACAACGGGCGAATTCGCTTTGTGCTCTTTTGAAGCACTCGACTCTTCTGGTTCTCCGGTAGCTCAGAGTAAAGCCGCAAGACTTCCAAGCCCCTTGTGTTCTTGCGAAGCAGGAGACCGGCTTCCTCACATTCGGCTGCGGATGAAAAAAATGCGAGGATATCTCCATCCTCCTCCTCTTCGTGGATACATTTGGCCAGATTCAGGGCCACGCTGAAGACTTCCATAATAGGCTCCTTGATGTTTGTGCTCTGGACGGGATGATTCTGGCCACCGACTTCAAAGTGAGTGGCCTTTTTCTCGCCGAAGTAGTCGAGGAACCTTTGAGCGTCTGGCGTAGCCAACGTGACCACCGCCTCGAGGTCGGTACGCTTCAAGATTGCCACTATCAACAGACCAAGGAGCATGCCAGTTGCCAATGCACGCTCGTGAGCTTCGTCTATGATAATGCAGCCCTGTTACGATTAGTGATACTGAAGGCAAGGAACGGTGGGCAAGGCATCACAAAGTCATTGAAGTTTGGCTGTTTCCTAGCAGCCTGCAATAGCGTTCTATCCGTCATATAAAGCAGCCTAGTCCGATCATGTCGATGCTTGTTGAAGCGCACAGCGAATCCAATCTCTGCTCCGACTTGACAGTTGATTGACAGACAGAACGGGATCAGGCCTGACAAAGATATCGCGCCAGACCTGTATCACCTTTATACATGACAGTACATAGTCAACGGCGCTATTCGGACGCAAGACTCTCCGATTCCTCATTTTGAGGTGCTGGGATGTCTACATGTCTTTGTTATACAGCCCAGCATAAGGTTTCCAGATCTTGAGCTTTATTTATTCTCACTTTTATTCATACCTAACCATGATAAGTGGTGTCTGGATCTTATAAAACATGCATCAAAGGACAATTCAAGAGAAGTTCCCCAGCCTCGAGCCAAACACAGTGAGCTTCTGAAGAGGGAGAGTGCCCCTTGAATTACACCGGATGGCTCGCCCTATGGGTGTTTTGTCAGCAATTCGCATCTAAAGAGGTCGTAGAATGTATAGTGAATACTCATCAAGTGACGTACAGGTTGGCCAGGGATGCGAGTCATAGACTAACTTCTCCTAAATCTATCACAAACAAATTGTATTCAAGAGGATGACGTGAATTTTGTAACCATTACGCTGCATAAGGTACGGTAATAAGCCATATCTAAAGCACAGCTATGGTGATTTGTTCGATGTTAGCACAAATCAGTAAGACATAGGTGACAAAAGAACATCAGTAATTTGCTTTCATTTGTTCGTCCTTTGCGGTGTTCCTTAGCTGTCTTTGTTTCACGGTGGGTTCCAAGTGGCCATGTTCACGTTTGAGTTTTCTCAATACTCAAAGTTCAATCTAATAAACAGGTTGATATCCAGAAAAGTCGTGAACTCTCCAAAGCTAGATTTCGATAAACTTTCTCAAACAATGACTTATAAAGGGCATAGACTTTTCACAATGGACCGTATAATCTACACGCTCTCTTTCCTTTTGTCGAAGATTTTCTTTGACCCAATGTCTTTAATGTCCCGACTTACACAGTCACAGCCAATACTCAGTTTGGACGCCCATAACATACAATCGAAGACTATGGAGAATAATCAAGAACCACTATTAACAGCCGACGTGGCAGTCGGTGCTACTACTTTTGATGCTCCCGTGGATGAGCCCAAGAAAGGCAGGGTGTTGGTCCTCAATGGGTTGCCAGGCACGGGGAAAACAAGCATTGTGAAGAACCTCAAAGAACGACTCCCCAGCCAGAAGATCCAGATAGTCGACAGTCCCATTATGGCTGGACCATTTTGCGCTCACGCGTATCAGCGGGAGTATCGATCAGCCTACCTTCATGAGATCCGAAAACTGGCAGACCAGAGCTACACTATCCTGGTGACAGCTTCTCTAGCGAACAACATATCGAGCCAACGAGTTATTCAAGACATTCTTGAAGTTGTCTGCGGGAAAGACATCTCCTTGTTCTGGATCAACATCAGCCGCCACCAACTTGTTCTTCCCTCAAGCCTCGGGCGAAAGCTGGATGGGATCAGCTTGATCACTCGAGTGATGAATCTAGGGAATGACCTCGAGGAAGCAGTTAAGAAGGTATCGGAGATTATGGCCCGAGAGGAATGAGACAACATTGGCTTTGGTTTTTCTTCTGTTCTTTTACGTGGGAGGCGTGGAATCTGGGCATTTCACGATACCCGGTTCAGTTCCTTAGCATATCCTTGATACCACATTACAAGCACATTTGCTGGATTTCGGATCGCACATGAGACAGTTCGAATGAACAATAGTGCAAATTGGAAATGCGGAATAATATTAAATCATATCGAGTATGCAGTTGCATCCGTACACAATTATTGAATCAAAGTGTCACGCGCCTGAACCAGTTGGTTACAAACGTGCAACACCATACCCTGGATTGTGATACCATCAAACAAGCAATCCTACGCCAATGCAAGTAAGACAAAACAAGGGAATTAACATGTCATCATCGGAAACGAAACAACGGAGCTCAGCTGGGCCCAATAGAGCGGTCTACCCATGCTTATAAGACATGCTATGTCGTCGGTGAGTATTGTACTATGAATGCGAGGCACAGGAAAGCTGCACAAGAGATTACTTGGCTTGTTTCGTTTGTACAAGCATAATTCTAGGCATAGCTCTATTTTCAGAATTAGAAACACTCGAGTCTTCCTTGACTCGATCAACCCAACCAACAGAGAAATTCTTGGGAACCAATACCTGTACCGG
>VYWZ01001515.1:0-19008 GCA_008711595.1 Fusarium xyrophilum | reverse complement strand
TTGTGTGAGCGTGAAATCGACGGTATCATCGCTGCAGAGAAGTCGTGATAAATCGGCTGACGAGAGGGGCTTATCTGCAAAGCGCGCTTTGCAAATAGCCTCACGGGCTTCCGGGGCAAGCTAGGTATCGATCGTAAAGAAATCCTCCTTCTTGTTCAGTTGAGAACGTATCTCAGCTCGTGAGGCGTCATATGAGGCATATTCAACATCCTTTCTGGTGTGTTCGAGCCACTGTTTAAACTGTAACCTCTTTTCAACGCCGTTGACGATAACCTCCTTCTTCTTCCGCCACTCATCTCTTATCTCCTCCATCTGCCGGATTGCAAAAGATCGTAAATTCTGAAGCTGAAGTCGCTATTATGCCTTATTTCCTGTATTTACATCCTCGGTATGCTGTTCTCGAAGCTCTTCTAAGCTCACATTGTGAATATATTCTCCTACCGGTTTTGCTCGCTTGCCGCGCTTTCTTTGGTGATATCTCTTCTCGATACCCCCTTGGCGATCTCTAATGTGATTCCTTATGATATCTTTAAGCACAATAGCTTCACTGACGATCTTCTGGACTGACTCTAGTCCCCTGAGCGTTGGGGAGCTCAGAATATCGTGATAGCGGTTACTGACATCTCTTGCTGTATCAGAGGCTAAAGGGATCCGATTTTCCGCCGGTAAAAGCGAAGACAAAGCCGGATCAATAGCCTTACGCGTCTTCAGCTTCTTTTTTAGAAGATAGCTGACTGCAGGCACCTCGGTGGGCGGGAGTATTCCTGACTTTTCGAAGCCTGTGATGATGTAGGCTGGTGTGAAGCCTTTATTAAAGATCTCCTGAGTTAATAAGGATTAGTATATGAAAAGTGGGGTATTTAAGAGAAGGTTGAAGCTGATTACATATACCTTGAAGGAGCCGGCAAAGTCACGGCGGTTGAAGCTCAAATTTCCCTTCCGTAAAGTATCTCGCAGCCTTTTTTGGTGTGCATTCTTTAACCACTGAAAAACACCAAGATCCATTGGTTGAAGCATGTGAGTTAAATGAGGAAGAAGGAAGGCAATGAGGATATTAAATTTTATATAGTATTCTCGAAAGGCGAAAGAGCCGTGACCGGAGAAGCCGTCGATAACGAGCAACCGCCACACGAGATCCTCTTTAGCCTTTCCTTCCATGCCCGGAGGCTTGTCATATGAAGCGGCAGCATTAGAAGGGCTTTTTAGGTGCTCATTATACCCAAACCACTCTTCAAAATCCAGCTGACGATGTTGAACTGCTGCAGACTTATCCTAAGACTTCCGGTTGAAGTCTCTCGCCCACTCGAGCGTTATATCGCCATTCGAGAACGCTGTATCTGACTGTGCAAACCGCATCTCGAGATCGCCTTCTATATTCGCCCACTCGAGCGTTAGAAAGGCTTTGAAGATAAGCCACGGCGGAGTGGTCTCTCCGGCGGCGTTACCTATACCGATCACGGTACAAGTCTCTCGATCATTAGGGGAATATACCTCTGTTGCCGCCTTCTTATTAGTACGTACAACGAGGCATTGTACTCGCTCTCGCAGTATTCCGACTCTAATACCTACTTGATCAGCATTCCAGATTTCCGAGGCGCCGATTCCGTATCTCGTGATAACCTCATCGAGCCGCTTGAACCACTGCTTCGTCTCCTCCACGCCGGCTTCCTCATACTCATAGCGCGCCGCTTCCTTCGCCTTTAATATCGAGGTATCAAGCTCAGGATGATCGTCACGGAAGCGCCTGTACCACATCTTCCCAACCGGCTTGGCATCAGCATCACGGCGGCTTCTTATGGTGTTGACTGCATCCACAATCTCGCTTTTAGAAGCTGGAAGACCGGACTTTTGCATCCACATAACGAAGCTCACGATAGCCTCATCTTCATCATCCGAAAGAAGTCGCGGCCGGCCCATATTTGGCTGAATAACTAGTTCATAATCAAGGGTATTAGCAGCTTCAAGCTGCTTGATAATCCGAGCAATAGACGGCCTCTTAGAGCCGGGATATCGTCGTTCAGTATCGCGGAGAGAGAGAGCCTTCTTTAGCCCGTTGGAAGCATCACGAGATAAGCCCTTTTGGAGTCGTTGGCGTGAAATAACCACTGCCTGAGCAGCTTTAATGTTAGGTATTGACGGCATAATGCAACTGGACAGAAATGGTACTTTTTCCACTAATTGGCGTCTAGATTTGCATGAAAATCACATAGAAAATCAATGACATTCGCGATAGCCGGCGGTGAGGGGTTGTCTCACACTTTTGGGCCCAACTAAGCTTGCTTAGTTGGCTCGCCCCGCCTCGCGGCATGAGCCAACGGGTAGAGTTTAATCCTGTCACATTCACATGCCACCTGGTCAATCTTCCTTGGTAACGGATGTTTAAAGTTTTCATCAAAATACACGTCACAATATGACATTCGATGTTCAAGGACCCACTGATGCCAAGATGGTCAAGGGACCTCGTGAAGAGAGGAATAACATAATAGCGTTATAGGTAATTTAGCTGGTAGAGAATTCAAGACCCATTAACCCCTCCAAATACTGTCTTTTCTCGAGGATAGCTTGCGGCTCTGGGTACAATATTCAACTTTCTGAAACAGTTGGATGAGAAGACTTGGTGCATTTCTCTGTATTTGACCTCTTAGCACAGCCATAACTAGATGTAACATGAAGAAAATATGAACTGACTGCCCTGCCCCCCCCCCACTCCACCCACTGAATGAGCCGGTAGTGGCCGTCCGGGCCGAGATGTTAATCATGCCGGCATTGAGCCTCTTAGGTAGCATGCCTAATTTTCTCCGAGACTGCAGTTCGTGTTTCTGCAAGGGGAAAAGATCTGCATCTCGAATGACTTGCTCATCTGATATCAAGTGAAATTTTGCTTATTATGCAGTATACTCGATCAGGGAGTTTACGATAAGACAGGCAGTCAAAGGTCAGTGGCTTGAAAGAGATTTTTGTCAGGGTTGAGAATTTTCACGGTCAGGAGCATTTAGTACCGAGGGAAAACAGCTTGTAGCAATCATATGTCTTTACCATCTCTTCTTGGCAAGCTCGAAACTCCAATATCCCGTAAATTCCTTTTACATTTTTATTCTTGTCCTTACAGCATAAGCCTAATTGATATTTATCAGAACTTCTCCAGTGTCTCTGTTATTGACTCATGGGAGACACAGTGGTTCGAAGTCGCAAAGCGCTTTGTTGATGGGCACGACGTCGGTGGCCAATATAATCAGATCGCCATCTTCAGACAGATCAGCCAGATCTTGCGAAGATCGATCCTGAGTGTATCTGTGTCTGCTTTTAAAACCTGTGACTTGCGGCTTCGGCTTGTCGTGTGCGCGAGGCCACGTCTCATCTCCAGTCTTAGCCCACATCTCCTCCCTCTCTAGTTCGGTTTGCTGGGGGGCCGGAGGCCCGTACAACTCATTCCAGCTCTGCTGGGGCGGCTCCTCGTGACTAGGCTCGGGCAAGTCTGAAGCGCTCACCTTGCCACTGTGGAGGAGCTTGTAACCCACGTACCTGAACCACTCCAAGTCTCGCGTGAGGAGGCGCGCCTTGCCATGCAGCTGCCAGTAAGACGGCCACGACTCATGCGTGGCCTTTGCGTCGCCAGACTTGTACAACTCAAAGACAGGCTCGAGAGCAGCAGCGAGCTTGACGTCAGGAGCCATGATGATCTTGCCGTTGGGCCGGCCTGTCCCAGCGCTGTATTCGTGGAAGCGCTGGACCTGGCGGGCGAGGAGGCGGACCTTTTGGTCAACGGAGAGAGACATTTTGATGGGGGTGAAGGTTTTGGTGGGGGAGAGGATTGGGTAGGGAAGGCAAAGATGTTTTTGCTTGGGACAGGATGGGAGAGAAGAGTGATTGGTGAGATAAATGAGAAGTTTCTGTAAAGACTTGGAGGTAGAGTCTGCAAGATCTCGGGAAGTAATGGTTAAAGGACAGGAAATTTCAGGAGAAAGGAGCTGGGAAGTTGGCTATTTATAGGGAGAAGAGATTATTTTGACTTTTAATATTTAGACAACTTGCTCACTTTGAGGAAGCTAAACCTCTAAAGCTTTATATCCTTCTAGCTTTATTTTCGTATCGTTCCATGTCGAGTCGGAGTCTTACTTGGCAAGGTTTCTTTTCACGACGGCCAATAAGGTTAACCTTCAGAAACAGTATTAGCAACCTGGATTTAGAAATTGTGCTCAGAACCACACTCTCGATTGATTCGACAACACTGCACATTCCACTTCCAAGTCCGAAGTTAAAGTGACCGCCAATAAAGCTTCTGAAGGACTCGCAGTTAGCCACTGTGCAGTTTCACCCTGTCGCTGCGCAAGGTGGGTTCACGCATAAACAGAAGTTATTCAGATCTAGCAATACCGAACTTGATGATTTTAGGTTGCTCAGACACACGCTGCGCTGCCTACTCGTGAGCGCTTCAGCTAAGTTTGACAGCCTGTGACTTTGGTGTTGCGGTTTAAAACTGTGTTTCAGAGCCCACGTGGATCGTTGAAAATCCAAAAGTCAGGTTCGCCGATCAGAAAAGATAGATCCCAGGTAGAGAAGGTAATCTAAAGATAGAACTGATACAACATAGAAAGGTAAGAGTAACAAAGGATCCCACTGGCTCATCGCCCATCACCACCTGACCACTCAAAACCTAGAACGAACACATCCCTTGCCACTCATCTTCCGTCCACTCCCACAAGTACACTTCTTATCCGCCCAGACAAGGTTCCTATTATCACAAACACGTTTCTTCGCATACCCATCCCAACTCGCCGCATCCCCACAATCAACAGCACACTGATTCTTGGACCAAACCTTGCCACCAGGACATCCACAAGTCCTCTCATCTGCATCAAAGATCTGACCCTTCTTATCACAAACACACGTACCAGAGCGAGAGTTATACGACGCGTAGTCTCCACAATCGGTAATACACTCCTTTCCACTCCAGATTCTACCGCCTGCGCATCCGCAGCCGAGGGCAGTTGGGTCAAGTATCTGACCCTTTTTAGGACAAACGCAGGTTTGGGACTTTTTGTGCCATGAAGCTGGTTTGCCACAGTCGATATGGCACTGTCCGTCGGACCAAATTAGTTTATCGATACAAGAGCATGTTTTCGTGGCCCTGTCGAAACTCATGCCGTCTTTGTTGCACACGCATCCTTTGGCGGAGTTACTCCAGCATGCTTCAGAACCACAATTCGAAGCGCACATCTTTCCATTCCAGCGCGTATCAGTTGGGCATGTGCAAGTTTTGTCTTGGTTAAATGTCTGGCCAGCTTTCTTGCACACACAGATGTCATCTTTATCGTAAGCGTGTGAGCCGCAGTCTTTCTTGCAGCCCTTCTTGGTGGGTTTGTAGCCATCTTTGCAGACGTACTTCTTGTCAGAGAGGACAGTGTTAGGCGTGTTGCAAACGCAGTTGCCATCGTTGTCGCGGGTCGAACCGACAGAGCATTTGGGTGTACATTTGTTTTTGACAGGTTCGTTGCCGGGTCTGCAGGTGCAGGTGTTTTTGGAGTCTAGCTCGGCGAGGTTATCGTCGCAGATACAGATGTCTTTGTCATTGCGGGTGGAGCCTTTGGGACATTCTGGCTTACACTGGCCGTTGACGATTTCGTTACCTGCTGCGGTGCACTTGCAGGTACCGTCTTTCTGGCGACTGGAATTCTTGGGGCATTCCGGCTTGCATTCTCCTGTGACGATCTCGTATCCAGCGGTATCACACTTACAAGTGTTATCTTGCTGGCGAGTAGATCCTTCTGGACATTCCGCTTTGCACTCGTCACCAACGATCTCATAATCGTCTGTAGCGCACTTGCATATTCCATCCTCCTGGCGAGTGCTTTCTTCGGGGCATCTGGGCTTACACTCTCCCTTAACGAGTTCATAGCCGTCGGTGTCGCACTTGCAGGTTTGATCCTGTTGACGAGTTGACCCTTCAGGGCACTCAGGCTTGCATTCCCCACTGACGATCTCGTAGCCATCAGAGGTACACTTGCAAGAATTATCCGCCTGACGTTCCGAGTCCTTGGGGCATTCTTCTTTGCACTCGCCATTGACGATCTCAAAGCCCTTGGCGTCACACTTGCAGGTATCGTCCTCCTGACGAGTTGAAGCCCCAGGGCACTCTGGGACACAAGCACCCTTGACAATCTCATAGCCTTCGGTGTCGCAAACACAGGATCCATCATCTTGACGCTTAGAGTCCTTAGGGCATTCAGCTGTGCATGTATCCTTCCTTGATCTCGAACCCATCTGCGTCACATTTACAAGTGCCGTCCTCCTGACGAATCGAGTGTTTGGGACATCCTGGCACACAAATACCTTTGACAATCTCATAGCCGTCTTCGTTACACTTGCAGGTATCATCATTTTGTCTAGTCGACTTGTCGGGACAGGTAGGAGTACAAACACTCTTGATGATCTCGTAGTTACCCTTATCGCACTTGCAAGTGTCATCTTGCTGCCTAGTCGAGTCATTAGGACAAACAGGTACGCAGGAGTTCTTGATAATCTCCTCATTCTCTGCGTCACACTTGCAAGTATCGTGCTCCTGCCTGGTGGAATCCTTAGGACAGACGGGAACACAGACGTTCTTGAGTATCTCTTGGTCGTCTGCGTCGCATTTGCAGGTATCGTCATCTTGCCTCTTCGAGTCCTTGGGGCAAACTGGGACGCAGGTATCCTTGACTATCTCGGAATCGTCGGCATCACACAGGCACGTGTCATCCTGTTGTCTCGTGGAGTCCTTTGGACAGACAGGTGCACAAGCACCCTTGATGATTTCTTCATCAACAGCGTCACACTTGCATGTATCATCGCCTTGCCGTGAAGAATCAGCCGGACAGACAGAAACGCAAGTGCCCTTGATGATTTCCCGACCATCTGCATCACATTTGCAGCTGTTATCGTTCTGACGCGTCGAGTCCTTTGGGCAAGTAGGTACACAGGCTCCATTGATGATTTCTTGTGCTTCGTCATCACACTTGCAGGTAACGTCGCTTTGCCGCTTTGAGCCTTTAGGGCATACGGGGACACAAGATCCCTTCACAATCTCTTGGTCATCGTCGGTGCATTTGCAGGTGTCATCAGAATGACGAGTTGCATCCTTAGGGCAAGCAGGCACGCATGAGCCTTTGACCAGTTCCTTGCTGGTATCATCGCATTTGCATGAGTCGTCGTTTTGCCGAGTCGTATCCTTTGGGCAGACGGGGACACAGGTTCCCTTCACGATCTCTTGCTTGTCGTCTGTGCATTTGCATGAGCCGTCAGTTTGACGGGTCGACCCGGTAGGGCATATAGGAACACAAACGCCCTTGACGAGTTCCTTGCTGGCGTCGTCGCACTTGCAGGACCCATCAGTCTGGCGTGTAGTATCTTGAGGACACTTGTTCACACAAGAACCCTTGCTGATCTCCTTGTTCGGATCATTGCACTTGCAGCTGCCATCAGTTTGCCGGGAAGAGTACTGAGGACATTTGTCGACACAAACACCCTTGACCAAGTCCTTGTCACCCTGACACTTGCAGCTACCATTGTCCTGACGAGTCGAGTACTGGGGGCACTTATCCACACAAGACCCTTTGGACATCTCCTTCTTAGGATCGCTACACTTGCATGAACCATCACCCTGTCGAGTAGTACCCCCAGGACACTTATCAACACACTTCCCCTGAACAGACTCCTTTCCAGACTTGCAGCTGCACTGCTCCGAGGAAGCAGACCAACTAGCCCCGTCGTCATCGCAGACACAAGACCAGCTGCCGTAACTACCGGACTTGTACTTTGAATCATCAGGGCACTTGTTGACGCACTTTCTGTTCTTGAGGGTCTGTGCATCAGGGCAGTCGCAAGCGTACTGCTTGTAGATCTGCCCTTCGTAGGGACACTGGCAGTACCCGGGTCTTGACCCTTTGGGTGGGACCCAGGCGGCTTCACCGCAGTATTGGGTGTAGGTGCGCCTGTTTAGGGCGTTGGAGGTGCTATCGGGGGCGGCGGAGACGCTACGGATGGTGAAGAAAGCGAGAGAAAGGGCTTTGAGCAACATTGTGAATTTGAAGGTCGGCCTTGTATGTCTCACAAGTGGCCAAGGAACGATGAGGGGGATAAGACTCTGAGTGCTGGTGATTCCGAGTGAAGTTACTGGACTGACTTCTGTGTCTTTATACAAGTTACGATAGGAGGTAAATTGTTGTCATCATGATGGTACTATGAAGACTCAAGATCTCCGAGCTGAGTCGGAACGCCTAAAACAATCTTGTGACAAGCTGGATGATGCTATTCCCCAGGGGGAATCATCGCCCATCATTTGACAACGTTTTTCACTGCTATCAAAGTCTAAATCCATCTTCAATGGAGCAGTTGAAGGAGCCGATGGTCCGGAGGCGTCAGTCAGTCGATAGCTCGCAGAGGCGGCGGAGCTGAGTTGCTGAGATGCATGAAGCTACGAGGTCTGGACCGGGACTTCTTTGTTGTTCTTGAGGGCCAACTGCCCGTCATCGAGGATACAAGCGACATCCGAGAATCTGGGATGCATCCTTGAGCTTGGGTTGAGCACTGAGGCTGAATGGCCTAGCCTCTGGCTGTCGTCTTTGCTGTTGAGACGAAGGATCCGGATCCTCAGAACCAGCACAATCTTGTTACTAGGTTTCTTAGTCTACAGCCGATGGCCCAATTTAACCCCCGTCTCTCTATCGCTTCTTCTAAGGTGCTTGAATGAGATGGAGCTTAGTCGCATGTCCTTTGCTCCAATGTTAGTGTCGATGTCACTATAGAGCTATCGCCTTGATATAATACCATTCGGTACTCGGGACTGCCAACTCACTCGTTCATCTACCGAACTTCAACCTATTGGCTCTTTTTCTTGATCCCCCGGTTCCTTGCACTAGCTCTCGAGCCAGGAACAGACCAATCAAGCCGTGATTGGTCAAAGGGAAATGATCACTCCATCTCCATCCATCTCCATCTTGTGGCTAGACGTAGCTGAAAAGCATTGACAAGCAAACATGACGGCCTCCCCTCATAAACCCGGATTAGAAACAAGTACCTGGCTTGGACAGGTCATCACCGTACCCGAGCGTTGAGGTGTCAAGCTGGAGAGGCGTCAAGGGCGGAGGAGGATCAAAGAAGTGCTGCTATTCACGACGACGCCACAGCGCCGCTTTGAACGATTTTGGGATCTGGGAACGCCACTTTGCATGGACAGAAATCGGAGAATGGCGTGGTGGAAATTGTATCATGCGGGGAAGTCTTTGGTGCTTCTTTTGTCTTTGTCAGATATTCGTATCAATTTCCACTTCTTCGTAGGCCGGGCATGAGCCATGATTGTGATGATCAAAGCTTACGCAAGCTCAGGCACCGTTCAATGCAGCAACGAACTCAATTCGATTGATCGACAGTGTACCAACCTGTCAGCTTCAGCCTTCAGTGCTCGGACCTCGGAGGGAAGAGTCCATGCGTCACTTGTAGACTCAATCAGAGCCAAGTGGCCGCTCGTTCTTCCAACGGCCGCAACCCATCTCTGAGTGAGCTAGAGATGCAGTTTGCCGATAGTCTCAGCCCTACAAGCATTCATGTCAATGTCCAATTTCCACATTCAGACAACAATCCGATTCCCGGGAGATCGATAACCTAGATCTGTGCATGCCAAGATCGAGGATGAGAATCAATGGAGGGTCCCGGTTGTTTACCGTTCAGCTCCCGCAGTGAGCTGTCTTGTCAGCTCTTTGATCGGCTTCTCTGGGACACCTTGCTCGGATCGTACACAATAGAGCGGCTGCTTAGGATCGCAATGATGATTACATGATACTCCAAGACCTTGGGAACCCGAGCTCTGCATCAAGTCAAGAGCCCACTTACTCACTGCACAGAGACGGCATGGATATTTTCAGAGGTCACTCCCTTTACATGGATGGCTGGTAGCTTCATTCAATTCACCATCGACTTTAATCTATGTTAGTATTACACGTGACAACGGGCTGCGACTTTACGACATTCGATACAAGGGCAGGAGGATCATGTATGAGGTATGTATTCGCATCTCGAGCTTATGCGGGTTTGACTGATTCGGTTCAGCTTGGACTCGATGAGGCTATCGCGCATTTTGCGTAAGTCTTTCTGTACGCTCTCTTTACGAGCTTTTGCTAATATCACTACAGCGGCATTGATCCCGTGCAGTCTGGAACCTGGTAAGGGATATCTCATCTTCTACAACTCTTGATAAACTAACGTGCACCTCTCAGCTGCTTCGACAGCATGGATGGCTTCGGTCCCACCATCTCTCTCGTCAAGGGTAAGACCTAGCCCAACCCAGAAACTGTCTATCACTGACATAGCCAGGCTACGACTGCCCCGCATACTCACACTACGTCCGAAAAGATGGCCTCTGTAAGTTACCCACTACCATAACCCACAAAAGCTAACAGACCAAGGCATGTTCGAGATCGACAAGGGCTTCCCTATCCAACGCCACTCCTGGGCCGGCCACACCACCCTGACAAAGAACATCGCCTCCAACATCCGCGCCATCTACACCATCGAAAACTACGACTACATGACCACCTACCAATTCCACTCGACGGCTCCATCGAGATCGACGTCCGAGCATCGGGCTACATCTCATCTGCATCCTGCGCCGAGAACGAAGACTACAGTTTCAAGATCCATGACAGTCTTTCTGGGTCTCTACATGATCATGTCGTCACCTCGAAGGCTCATTTCGATATCTTGGGCGAGAAGAAGTCGCTGCAGAAGATTGCTATTGAGCCTGCGGTTGAGAAGTAAGTTTCCGAATGCTTGAGAGGTATGGGTTACTGACTATTGGGATAGGTACAAGTGGTCGGAGGGTGAGACGCAGAATACTATGAATGCTGTCAAGAGCTTCATCAAGACGGGGGATGAAGGCAAGATTAACAGGCCGCCTGGTGGTGGAGCGATGTATGTATGCCGTTGTCAACAAGGACGAGAAGAATCCTTACGGTGAAACCCCAGATACAGAATCGTACCCGGTAAGTTCCTCTGATTACCTCTACAATTCGAACTCATACTGACAATTCACAGCATCTGGCGTGGTGTATCTCACCGTCCAAAACTCCAGCATCACCGGGAAGGCAGCCCATCACACAACACATCATCTCTACGTTACCCGTCAGAAAGACAACGAGACATACGCAGCTGGCGCCTACAACTCTCTCACCCCCGAAGACCCCCAGGTTGACTTCAACGAGTACTTCAACGGCGAGTCCCTCGACCAAGAGGACATGTGAGTAAACCTATCACTTACGTCATGTTTTGAAGTTAGCGAGAATAGTGTCGTTTGGTTCGACCTAGGAATGCATCAAATGCCTCACACCGGCGATCTCCCCAACACAGGCTTCTCAACCGCCCACTCGTCCATATCGATTGAGCCGATGAACTACGTCCTCGGTGATCCGTCGCAGGCTAGCAGCAAGTTCTCATCAAGACTTCGAATGGGAAGCCTGAGATTACAAGATACGGTACTAAAGAAGCAACTTGCCCTGTCGACCTGGTATGTTCTTAATCTGCTTTTCTCGTTTTCTGCAGGCTCAGCTTAACACCGATCTGTCAAACTACTCCAACGGCGTTAGTGTCCTGAAGTATCCCTTCCATAGCCCGAAGCCGGATCATTCTTAAGTAGCGTTGAGCGTGGAAGGGTCACAGGACTCGGTGCATTGCAGCTGGGCATGAGGGTTTGGCGCTACTTATACTTTCACGCGGTGGATGAGATTATACTGTATTTGGCGCATCATCGTGAAGATAGGCCTCTTGTCTCTACTTATTCGCTCAATCGAAGCTAGTTCATCGCCAAGATGCAGCCTTATCAAAAGTATACACAATAAGAATGAGATCGTCTTACAGTAGCATCGCTTGACCTTATGTAATAGAAATATACAGCAGTATTGGTCCGACGTATCGGCCAAGAAAACAGCTACCAGCATCCATGATCCTAGTATAATCGGCTTGTATTTGACCGACTCTGTCTCTGTCCTATGAGAATTAGGCTTCCATCTCGCAACTTCACGTATCCCTTTTCAGCCCATTGCGGCCTTTCGAACATATTTATTGCCCGTCATGCGGTTGATTGCGTTACTGAGCCTCTCCGCCTCAGTGGTGGCAGAGCTTCTCCACCCTAATGGTATATCCTTGAGCCTAAACGGCACAAACTATTTCTTATCGCCATCGCTTCAGGCGGCTTTACCAAAAAGCCTCGCTCCTACTACCATCGCTACAGATTCTTTGGCATTTGTGCCCCTTACAATCGTTGGCAATAATACCGCTCAAAAGAACCTCCCCAAGGTATTCGAGAGCTGGGCGCAAAAGGACGACGTTTGGCAACCTGCCTTCTCTGAATCGGTAGTGCTTTTGAAGCCACCTCGTTGTAAACCAACAACGACTACTTTCAGTGATGGCATCAAGTCATCTGTGTCTTGGTGGCAGAAAGCTCCCGAAATCCCCTCAGGGCCCTATTTCCTGGATCCATACAGAGGAAGCCTGGATCAAGTGTATCGGCTCTACGATGACTTGTCCGCTAGCTTTCTGGAGTCCCTCATTCAGTCCCCAGAGGGAACGTTCCAAACCCTCACAGCGCATGCGCCCGGCAGCAGTTCCCTCACTACAGGAGTCCTGTCGCGCTTGTACTTCACCTGCACAAGAGAGAAGCCTCTATCAGGTATTCGAGTTGGATTCAAGGACCTTTATGACCTCAAGGGCGTAAAAAGCTCGCTCGGCAACCGTGCTTGGTACAACCTTTACCCCGCGGCCAACAAGACGGCACCGGCTATTCAGAATCTCATCGACGCAGGAGCTGTGATTGTCGGGACACAAAAGCTCTCCCAGTTTGCGAATCGGGAGAACCCAACTGCAGATTGGGTCTCGTACCTTGCGCCGTTCAACCCACGCGGAGATGGTTACCAAGGTCCACCATCGTCCTCATCGGGCGCGCGTGCGTCTGTAGCGTCTTGTCCGTGGCTGGACGTTGCTGCTGGAAGTGACACTGGAGGTTCTATCCGTAGCCCTGCTGGAGTCTCCGGTCCGGTGTTTTCGGCAATAGACCAACTCACGGCCTTGTCGGTCTCAACAACGTGATGCGGCTTTCACCCAAGATGGACACAGCGGGTTTCGTGACTCGCGATCCAGAGATCCGGAGTGCAGCGCAGGCAGCCATGTACAAGCAGAATTACAGTACCTTTTCGAAGGGCAAAGCGAAGTATCCGCGTACGGTTTACACGGCGGGGTTTCCAGCCAACAATACACCGGCTGGCGAAATGCTGCACCAATTTGCCGATGATCTCGCTGACTTTCTTGCCACCAATGTTACTGAGTGTAACATCAGTCAGCGCTGGGCTTCAGCAGCGCCGAAATCCGTTCGAAACACTCCCTTGACGGAATTTACTGAATGTAACCTACGCTGCTCTCATTACCAAGCAACAGATTGCTTTGGTCAGAGAGCCGTTGTTTAGAGACTACGCTGGTATGTGCGGATATACACAAGACAACTAGAATTTTCGACTAATTCGAGAATCTTGCAGCCGCTCATGATGGCCGCAAGCCCTACATAGATCCAGCACCCAGCGCGCGATGGGCATGGGGAGAAAGCCAACCAGACTCCATCCTCCGAGCGTTCCATCCGGATGGTCATTGAGCAGGATTTCCTTCTTTAGCGAAGCACCGGCTAGTGTGTTTCAATAGGGGAAGTGTCGCAATTCAGTGAAATCACCGGTCGCAACGAGAGCTTGCCCGTTAGTGTTAATATTATGGTGGCGAGAGGGTGCGATGGGCTCGTACCGAGGCTGGCTCAGGATCTTGTTGGGCTTGGTTTATTGAAGATTCCAAAGACTGGCGGAAGCATGCCAGGTGGATCAATTTTGTTTTAAATCTCAGCCTCTTCATGGGAAACGGACAAATGATGATGGGATTCGTTTCATGCCAGTCTTGGGAGTAAGCTTAATTTATGGTAATTTTAGTCTGTGGCTCCACCTCCAGAGTCACACATATTTATCAGTGCCTGGTAGCATTCCATCTCAGAAACAAATACAGGGAGGGTACTCGCAATCCATCTCATTTCCGCTTCACCTAGGTCATGTAGGCATTGTGATCACTACACACGTCACTCTGCAATAATACAATGTCAGAAAACTCCCAGCAGTGGAATTGTCGCCTGGCCGTTGACTCACTCCTACTCCATCAGGGCATACATGTGATCTCCACGTATCATAAACCCCATCGCTCTCGATACATCCCCAATCACAATTGCAGCCGGAAGGATTGCATAATGTTCCGCTTATATCGTAGTTACTGACGTTCATGCACCCCGCGGCGCGTGCATCTCTTCGCGCATCGGTTCGATTGTGGCAGCTGCCGATTTCTTCGCGGATGTGCAAGTAGCGAGCTGAGACTGAGACTGTAGAGAAAGCCACGGCGATGGCCATTAATTTCATCGCGATGACAATAAAGTAGAGGGAAGGGAAAAAAGCTTGTATGTTGAAGGTGAGAAATGGCGTGTTCGGCGAGCCGGCTATCTTTTCGAATAGGCTGGGAATGCACAGAACTTAAGGTGAGGGACTCAAGACATGTCTAACCCCAAATGCAGCTTTTACTGACAATACAGAGTACGTCGCGTGATGATTGATGCCGCATTCCAAATAGAAGGTGGAGATTTCTTAAGGGAGGATGGACATTCTTTAAGATGGATATGTTCAGATTCTGCATTTTAATCTTGGCTACTACCTACATCAATAATCGCCAATCCGATTAAATGGTGAAAATAAAAGTTAATTCCTTCCAATCTGGATAATTAAAAAAAAATCACACCATTGTTACAAGAATTGATCAGCTGTGTCAATCGACCACGCCAGGATTCGAACCTGGAATCTCTAGAGGGATTGGTTAATGAGAACCGAAATCTAGCGCCTTAGCCATTAGGCCACGCGGCCCGATCTGATCGGACGACAGTTCCTGCCAAAAGTTGATCCTATGAACATAAGACAACGCGCTCCTCTAGGCATGAGATGTGAAGTGCAGCTGGTCAAGTTGGTCTTGTGTTTCTACTGACCTAGAACTATACCCTTTAGATAGATATTGTAGCTTCAAGCTGCTGTGTTTACGCTATGTTTAGCAGCCAGGCAGAGCAAGGCTCCCTTTTAACCGGACAAGGTCTTTATTTTGAGCCATCTCTCAGCAATTAGCATAAAACTACTTGCCATTAGCTTGTTCCAGACTGAATTCATTGTCAACTTATATACTTGCCTCATGAGAATTATATAATTGCCTCATATACTTGCCTCATGAGAATTCAAGCCATACTGCGATATTTTAAGAAGCGGAAATAATAGACTTGTGAGTCCCTGCTCCAGATAGAGTGTAACCTCCAAGGATTCTATAAAGTTTGAAAGCCACAACGCCACACCGTCTTGCCGAGATTATAACATTTAAACCTTTGTCGAGGATCTTAATATATACACCCGATAGTCTACAATGGGGCTGTGGAGTGCTTTGTCATCCTCTTCTCTGCTCAGAGTACGGGAACTGCTTATCATGATTCTCTCAAGATGTGCAGGCGACATGTCCATACCCACCACCGCCCCTTCAAAAGACATTGGCAAATTGCGGACGGAAGACTTATTTCCGATAGGGAGAACACAGATATAAGCCTGAAATGAACATAGTTCTGCTTTGGACCTTTCGATTTCAGTCCATACAGCATCCTACCCGAAATTTCCTTACCAGACATCATTTTATTGCTCAACATACACCGACAATGCTGATCAATTTAGCCACTGTTTTTCTCTTCCTTGCTGCTAGCTTCCACGCTATAGAAGCTAATGAATGTCCGTGCTCGCCTCCTCGCAAGTGTTCTGATGGTTGCCCGAATGGAGGTTATACTGGCAAAGTTTTGGGCGACGACGTCTACTATTATGACGGTTCAAAGACCATTGTGAGTATATGAATCACCATTCATCACATTATACTAAGTTTAATGGTCTAAGGAGAGTTGTCAAACATCGAGTTATCACGCTCGCAATCAATCATAAATCATCTGAGGTTTGAGAGGGACGACTTCGTTCTAGGAAGAGAAAGGATTTATGTTAAGATGATGGTTTAAACGGGCGGCTCTTCATTATAGATTGGCACCATCACACGGGGAAACTGAGCTATAGTTCTCGCTCCATGTACGCTTCACTTCATGCACAAGACGAGGTATAAGCAATAGTGGTGATATCATACACAATTCAGATTTTCAATTTATATCCAACACATCTATCTTACATCCGATCATCACAAAGAGGAGGCGCTGTTCCAACTGGGACACTTGTCTCCAGCTCACCCCCAACTTAGACAACCTCAGGGTTCTCCTGCTCACCCTTCTTGTCATCCAGAGGCTTATCAAGACCAAGGCGCTGACGAGTGGTGTAGGTAGCAATAGGCCCATTGACATCAGCCTCAGTGATGAGCTCCTTGAGACGAGTATCAACTAGAAGGCGGATGAGGTCAGGGCGCATGTAGTGACCAGCAAAGTCAGCGAGAACCTTGGTGAGGTGAGTCTCATTGAGATCAATATCAACAAACAGCAGACCATCAAAGTCCTTCTCAGGCTTGACGACCAAGCTTCCGTCAGGGCGGTAGATTCGAGCATGACCGTTGTAAACAGACGGATCAGTCTCTGGCTCAACGCCCTCAGGAGTGTTGATCTTGAGACCCTCAACAGACAAGCGCTGGAAAGGTGCGAGAGTCCAAGTTTCCGTCTCAATAGCATACTCAGGAGTGACCAAGTCAGAAGCAGGGTCAGCGTAGTTGGTAACAGGATCAGGAGTAACCTGACGCTCCTTTCCAGGGTAGACAGGCCAAGCAGCAATGTGAACCTGCTCACCAGCAGAAACGTTGAGAGACTTGAGGAAGGGGTTCATGTTCTCCCAGCGGTTGAGCCGTCCAACATGGCCAATATCAGTCTCGCTAACGGACATGAAGGTATCGCCCGTTCCAACGTTGAGAAGCTTGTCTACGGCGATGGTTGATGACGAGACCATCGGGGCCGATGAGGACTTGGGCGAGGTAGAGAGTTGCGTGGTCGATCTCAGAAAAGCCGAGGGAGACGTAGATTTGGTTATCACGGGCTGCGCGACGGATGCGGCGCATCTCCTCAGAGTCAACGGCCACAGAGTTCTCACGGTAGCGCTTTAGCATGGGGAGGGATTGGAGGTAGGCGACCTTCCACATCCAGTAGGGATATCCAGGGATCCCTGGAGGCGTTAGTAGTGAGGATTTGGCGGGGGGGAGAGGACTTACAAACTTCGGGGAAGGCGACGAGCTTGCATCCAGCTTGACCGGCCTCGTTGATGAAGTCGATGGTCTTGCGAACACCGCCCTCAAGATCGAACCACTAAATATTGTCAGTGATGTTTAAAGGTGTTGGAGTGTCGGGAGTCACTCCAGGCTCGTAGGTGATAGCAGCGGCCTTGTGCTTGGTGATAGCCATTATGAAGGTTTAAAAGATGGTAGTTGGTGAGATTGGCGTTTGTGATGAAGTTCTAAGATGATGAGTGAGATCAAATTCGAGCGAGACAGCATGATATTGATACCACATAAATATCAGTACATGTCTACCAAGCACTGACTGTTATCTCATCAACGTTACAGTCCGAGTCGCCGAGGTCTCCTGTATCTGCACGACCTTCATGATATCTGCACCATGATGTATATCGTTTCATAAACAGCACCCATGCATACCAGACCTTTCAGCTAATAGAATCAATGCACCAAGACCTACCGCCCATGGAAAATTGCCGGAGAGGCTTTACCGAACATGTCCGTGGCGAGGTAATCGTCTGATAGTCCACTCTTTTAAAGGACGGATGCCGCTGCGGCGTGGTACGGCCCTCAGATTGATAAGGCGTGCGGCAACGTGGCGATCGCCGTGTAGTTATTTTTGGGGGAAGGCGGCGAAGAATGGATATCGTGAAAGCTTGTCATTTGACGGATGCGTTGATTTACACAATATAATCGTTGTTCCGCTGATCCCGAGGCGATTGCTACCCCGATAATGCCCGTGTTATTATTGGGGCGGATGATTGTTGAGATTGGGAATTTTGCGAGGAAATGAATTGCATTTGTTTCATGAACTGCGGAAGAACTTGTTGGGATACATTGAACTGACCACAGTGGCGCATTGCTCTGGAGGTTGCTTGATAGAGACGCTGATGCATGCATTTATGCAATACCAATGTTGTTGTGCTAGTCTCGAGGAGATTCCTGCTCTGACGATGCTTACACAAAGTGTGTAATATAAGTAGTAATCTCTTAATATATTTATGTATTATATTTCTTAAGGCATGCAAAAAGGAAATATCATAGCTACATGAGATCAGCTGAGTAAAATCAGCATCAGTTCTCCTAAATCATATGCTGATAGGCACCATTAGAGACGAAGCTTGTTCGAGCTTAGGCATTGATTTAGCTCCGGTAACCAAGTGAGAAATAGGATTGTATGGTCCCAGCGCTGCATAATTGGGTCAAGTCATGAAACAGGTTGCGATGGCTTGTTTTTGCAGCTTTCAACAGGTAGTACAAGTCATCAAGGTAATAATCCAATGCTACCATGTCCTTTCAGGTCTCTCAGCTCATCATGAAGTAGCGCATCCCGGAATTCATATGCGCCATTCTCACATTGACATCTGACGGCAGGCATGTGAATAAGAATTAAAATTCGCAGTTTCAACTGCTTGGCAACGTGACGCATCGCTCTCGAGGGCGATTTAGCCAAGTACAGCATATTGAGATCATCTGAGCAAAACACGTTTGTCCTTTTGTCGACCAGGTGATTAGACGGCGGGTCAGCTTCGCAGTTGTGGCATTCACCATGACCACTAATAAAGCCAGGTGTAGATCAGCTAGACTGCTGTACGGCTACTATTGCGCAGCCTGCTTTTGATGAGTCCGCTTCGGTCCTATTGTGGGCCGGATATCTTTTGTTGCGCAGAGATAAATGAC
>VYWZ01001514.1:0-16570 GCA_008711595.1 Fusarium xyrophilum | reverse complement strand
ATCCTAGCGTGTGTGATTCACTCGCAGCTGTGAGATATATCTCACAGTGAGCCCCCCCCCCCCCTGCGTCCTTCCCATGAATTCTGTTTCATGAATTTATTTCATTTCTTTCATCTTTGAGCCTTTTCTTTCGATCCTCCCACGACTTTTGAGGACTGGGCCATGCTCGAGCTCGAAAAGTTGTTCGTGACGCTGCAGCGCCATGGCCACTGATAAAGATATTGACCTGCATGAAGAGAATGTGTCTGCTTTGGTCGCAACAGCGATCACTCTCTTGACATTAAGCTGGTTCTCTGTCGGGCTGCGCACATATACAAGGGCTGTCTTGATGAAAAGTTTGCAGCTCGATGACTGGCTTATGCTCGTTGCTCAGGTAAATTCCTCGTTACATTACATAGGATAACTCTCACCAAGACTTAGATCATCTTCACGACATCATGTGCATTCATCCTTGAAGGTGTCCAACAGGGAATTGGAAAGCACAATGTCGCCATAAAAAACGACGAGGCCAAAGTTCAAGCCCTCATGGTAGGCATCATATTCTCCCCCGACACCCATTCTTGATCAAATATTTACTCCGTTACAGTGGCAGGCTTTGGCAACAGCGACCTACATTTTGGACATGATGTTCATAAAACTCAGTATTGGCGTCTTCTTGCTCCGTTTATGTGTCAAGAAGGTCTACGTCTGGATTATCCGGATCAGTTTAGCTATTATCAGCGTCTGGAGTACAGTTCTCTTTTTCTGGAACCTATTCCAGTGCAAACCAGTCAAAATGCAGTGGGACTTCAGAATAAAAGATGGTACTTGCGTGAGTGCAGACCAGATCGTCTCCGCGGCCTATGCCATAAGTGTCATGACAGTCGTTTCTGACTGGCTCTACGTAAGTGAAACACTGTCTCATCTGCTAAGCTGCTGCAATACTGAATGCTCGATAGGCCCTTCTACCAATCCCGATGCTGTGGTCGGTCAAGATGACCAAGCAAGCGAAGACAACTGTTATTGCAATTTTGGGGCTAGGCATATTGTGAGTTGGCTCTCCTCGTTGTTCAGAACCTCGCCTAATATACCATCAAGCGCCAGTGTCGCGACCCTTGTACGCCTGCAATTCCTTGCGGATCTTACTGATACAGAAGACATTCTATGTGAGTAGTTCCCGAATATGTAGTCCTCTCCTAACTGACCTCTTCAAGTTGCTGGAACCGATGCCATGGTTTGGACACTGATAGAACCAGGTGTCGCTATTGTTGCATCAAGCCTAGCTACAATCCGACCACTTCTTCGTGCTATGAGGATCAGAGGCTTCGAATCGACCGAAAACACTTATGGCACAGGCCACTCTGCTGCTGTTAGATCAAACGCAAACCGTTCCAAAGCCGCAATCTTGTTTATGCCAGGCTTTGGCCCTGAAGATGTCTCACTGACCAACATGGTGTCACAAAACAGCACGACGTCCCCATCACACTTAAACGATATCGAAATCTTACCTCCTCGACACGTGGGCGACGGCCCTATCTCGCCTGGTCAAGCGAGCATCGTTAAAAGCGAAATCCTGGTGATACAAGGCAATAGCTCGCCCCCGTCGTCCTGGCAAAGCCGAAGTGATCGCTCTGCTTCTAGCTCTTTCGACCAAATCCACAACCTCGAGGCATACAGCCAAGAACTCGAACGCGATGATATGAGGGGCAGAGGCAGATGAATGGAATTCTGATACGATACCCAACGGAGAGGAAAGCGCCCGATATATGGCTATTCCTTTCTTTTTCTGTCGCAACAACGACGTCCTACAGGGGACTTTTTGTACTTGTACTCATTCGGGAAAGGGAGCAACAGGCGTCAGGATTAGGGTTAGGCTGGAACATACAGGAAGCAAAATCAATAATTTTGCCACAATGGGTTTGGCCTTCTAAAGGAGGGGCAATAGGTTTTTAGTAAAAGGCTATGAGTCAGCAGAGGCGTGATAGATGGCGCATTGAATAAGGTTCACATGTTTTGTTAGCCTCTAATGTGTTCATGATAATCAAGCAGTTTTACAACACTTTCTTCCACTTTCTTGACTCATTCATCATCAATATTGATACTGATGGTCCACATGCTTGAGGACGCCCAACAGACGCTGCAGAGGTGATAGGCATGACACACTCTATAATTAGAAAGGCTTGATGGTGTAGTTTGGGTATCTTTGTTTATTCTTCACCGAGCGACTTTACCAGGTCATTGTCTTCAAGTGTATGTGCGACATGTCTTTAGTGTTAATGTGGTTCTCATACATCGGCACATGGCCGTGGGATAGTCCTTATTCAATCCTAAGGTCCTCGGATGAGACCTCCCAATCCTCCTCATCATCCCACTTTGGCGCAAGGACAAAGCGACCCATAATCTTGCCCATTCCGATACTCTCTCCACCAATGACCCCCGGACGAGGTTTCTCGTCATTCTCTTCAATGATGACGGCCGTTGTTAAGAAATTCATCCCTGTGGCAGGGTTCAATTCCATAGTGCTGCCGCCCCAATCCAGTTCTACACGGCCTGACTTCCGTACTTTTAGCTGGCCTACCATACCACCTGTTGATAGCAGGCTGGACATGAAACCAGCCTTCTGCTCGGGGTCTTCAAAGCCTGGCACATTAAATCCTGCAGTGTTCTTGTCGTTGGTGAGATCCATCGGCTCTGTGTCAGCGGTGGCTGGTGTTGATTCCAAAACATTATCTTCACCCTGACCAGGCTCAGGCTTGACTTTGTTAAAGGAGCTGGGTTGGGTAATTGGCTTCAGAGGGGGCAAGACAGGAGGGAACTGGAATAAGTACATGCGACCATCCTTGTTGCTAGGGCCTTCTGTTTTGCCTTCCTCGCCCTCGGATATTTCGACAGCACCCAATTCGTTGGCGAGAATCTCCAGATCTGTCTGGATCATGACTTCTTCTGGGTCTTGCTTTGGCTTCTTGGTCTGTGGCGCTGGTGTTTCAGAAGGCTGCTTGTCTTTGTCCCCTGCATCGGCCTTTGTCTCGACATCCAAATCCATGGAGTCGTCGAGTCCGGGCTCCTTTTTTATGAATGGTGTTTTCGAATCATTCTTCCAAATGCCACCGTCCTCTCCGTTCTCGTCCAATAAAAGAGGTTCGTCTGCGTCGCCATCCACCCAAAGGCTCTCCTCTTCCTTTGAAGGGGTGGAGGGAATAGCTTGAGCATTTTCCGCGGCTTCTAATTCTGCTGTGGAGGCCACTATGACGCCCTCATCCTTATGCTCTCGTCGGTATATACCCATAGGAAGTACGCTAACGGCGCGGGAATTGAGTGCCTCAATCATGGCCTCGTCTTCGCTATCAAGATCCTCTTCGGGGGTATGAACATGGAGTTTATCCGCGTTGATTCGGGCCTCGCGAGATCGTGATGCCTGAGCAAAGCCAGGTTTCGAATCCGATTTGAAACCTCTTCCACCACGCCCCCCAAAACCACCACCAGCTCCTCCACCGCCGAACCAACCACCGCTTCCACGCCCACCAGAGCCTGCAAGGGTTAGTCAGCTGCAATTGAGTCATGGTTTCTCGGAGGTAAGGCTTACTTGCTGCACCAGAGGAAAATGGACCACTGGCCCCCGAAATAACTCGACCAAAACCGCCTCTACCCATGGCATCACCACGGCTCCTTTTACTCCTGAAACGTGAGCGCCCTCTCGCCTTGCGCTCATCTGCTGCTCTCTCGCTGGCTTTTTGCTCCTCCTGTCGGGCAAGACTGTCTCGTTCTGCTTCATCTCGGCGGATATTCTTGGGTCGGAAGCGACCAGCGGCAGGGGCTCTTGTCGCCCGAGTGGTAGTCCCTCCGCGGGTTGATGTGGTCGCTATACTCTGAGGTACTGGAGTGGCACTGCCTGGAGTATCTGTGACGTCTGGAGTAGAAGAGGCGGCGTTGTTTTCGCCGGCTGCCCGTGAACTTGCCGCAGCCGCACCTCTCCGACTGGCCCGGGCCGCTGCCCTACCACGGTTCATGTTAATTGTACTATGGTTATTGTTTACAGGCTGAGAGTCAATGTAGACGGCGAGTAGTAATTGTCGGTGTCGAAGGCCGTAGTCGCAGATGAAGCTTTCAAAAATTTAGCCCGAGTCGCAATGCGAAAGTTCAATAGTGGGGTCAAGGACATGCGGGAAGCCAATGAATGCGACCAAGATCTGGCTTCTTCAGACTGATGTGTATATACAGTCTAGGTATATTCCGTTGAGAGCCGGATGGGTCAAGCAATCGATGAACTGAAGTCTGTAGTGATGGGTTCAGGTGGGACCATATTGAGTGAGGTATGAGATCGTATGGCAAAATCAGGCGAGGATTAGACATGAGTGATCACGTGACCTTTCTCATAGTATTTCGTGAGAAACGGTAGTACTTCCAGGTAAGGTAGATTACCTAGCATCAGCAGATAAAGACAGACTATGATTTTCAATCCGTTGTGATGAGCTCATCGTCAAGAACTAACGGTCGATCCCATATAGTCTTCATCTACGGTGACCAGGCCAGTCTGTCAGTGTTAGGACTGTTCCAACAAGGGACCAAGCTAAAGCATCGCTCAGCTACTATGCAACGAGGTGGTTGGTGGTTGGTTCAACTGCCGGTCGCCTATTAGTCTTGATGTTAAGCGCTTGCATTTGCACCCCGCATGAGCTCATAATTAGTAAGGCACGACTACGGATACCTTACTGTACGGTACACATACTTCAACGGTAGCTCCCGCTTTGGCGCGGGGCGTATTTTCATTGACATCATTTGACTTTTTGAAGGTGAAACGAAATCATCATTGTGGTTGTCGTGTCGTACCCTGTCTACGGACGTAGCCTAGTTGCTACGCCAACTCCACCTTCATCATGGTGTCAACACCAAGGTCGAAGAGTCGAAGAGACCCTCAGACGCCGCGGTCACAGAAGAAGCGCATGCCCAAGGGCCGTTATAGCGATGGACACTGGTGGTGTGAGTGACAACTTTTCCCGCCTCATAATTGATCCGAACTCTGACGTCTCTCAAGGCAACTGTGAACCCCGCCAGAAAGCCACACTCCGTGAGGTGAAAAAGTCTGGACCGAACAACGGCAAACTCTTCTGGAAGTGCGATGATTGCAGTTTCTTCCTCTGGAGGGACGAGGCCAGGGTACGTGAGTCTGGGCTGAGGGGTTCCCGAAGAGATAGCGAATCCTCCAAATCTGAACCACCCATGACACAGCAATCACTTGTGTCGTATGGCTACCAAGTGACTCCGAGTCGGCGTCAGAGCGACGATAATTCTGCTGATAGCACAGAATCCGGCGAGGATTCAGAAGCTGATACCCCAATGCCCAGATCGATCAGAAACCAAGCACAAATTGCCGACCATTCAAAGCTGCCCTCTCCGTCTACTGCAGCTGTTGAGACACCCACTCGTGGACCTACCAAGAGACGGCGCGACGTACTCGAGCAAGATGAAGACGAGTTCAGCGATATTGCCTCGGATGAAGAGCGGCAGATGGCTGCTATTGCGGACAAGAGCGCCGAGAAGGCCGCCCAGAGCCGTTTTACCACTCCCACCACTACCCGCTCATTCTCAGGGATGCCAGCTCCTTCTGTATCGCGTACGCTGTTTCCCACCAGCGAATCCAAGAGACAGAAGCAAGTCTCCTTTGAAGGTACTCCCTCGATGTCATCTACGACTCTGTCCGCCACCACGACACCTTCAAAGACTCCATGTGGAACGCAAGGACCTCCTGCAAGTAGCCCTCCGGAGACGAGCTACGATGTGACAGACGAAGTTATGAATCTTTTGAGCGGCCAACAAATTGACAATGTCGTTTTGTCATCTGTACAGGGTATCCTGGAAGCTGCAGCGCGTCGCACCAAGGGCATTGTTCTCGGCCGTGACTCTGCGCGGTCAAGCCTCAAGATCAAGGATGACAAAATTGCTACCATGCAAGAGCGTATTACTGCACTCGAGAACCGCGAACGAATGCACAGGAGTCAGATGACGAATATTAAGGCTGGTTTGATGAAGATGTATGATGACAACTGATCGTTCTAAGTGTCAGGTTAGACATGGCAAGGTTATGGTTATGATGATGATGATGATGATGCAAGCTTTGAGCTTTGGTAATGCAGTTAGATATACCCTTTTAGTGATTAGTTAATAGTAACAGATTAGTTCTCGTGTGGCAGCCCAAACGAATACTTAAAGGCATATTCGTCGTGTCGGCTTAGATTACACCGGTGACTGTCTGGACCCGGCACGGCGTAGGTATTCAAAAGTATTCTACTATCGTCCGAGACGTAAAGTGTTCATCCTTTATAGGCTTAGCAACATGGATTAGTGAATTTTATTTCTATACAGCCCGACTCCGGCACAGCTCCTCCCGAGTGTATGCAATTCCAGTTTTTACCGCTTTATCGCTAAAAGTCAGGGCCCAACCTCTCAGCAAGGGCCTTTTCAGTGTTGACATAGACCTCGTCAGGAGGAGGGGTAGCATCGAGCTTGAGAACCTTGCCAACCTCCTCAAAACGGTTGACGACAGGCATGCTGGTCTCGATGAAAGTACGGAATCGCTTGCGGATACTCTCGGCGTTGTCATCGTCACGACCACTGGTCTTTCCACGCTCGAGAAGACGGGACTCCATGACATCCTCCGGGCAGTCGAAGAAAAGAACAAGCTTGGCGGGGCAGACAGTCTCTTCAAACTTGACGGCCTGGTCCATCTTGCGGGGGAAGCCGTCAATGAGGAAGCGCCCCTTTTGCGAATCCTTTGCCTTGAGGTCGGCGGCCATGGCGTTCTCGAGGAGAGCAATAGTCACCTCCATAGGAACAATGAGGCCGTTTCGAATATAATCTTTGATGAGATCTCCATATTGTGAACCGGGTCTTTCCTGCTCGGCGCGCAAAAGATCACCAGCTGACAAGTGACAGAAGCCGTGGTCCGAGACAAGCTTGGAGCACTGAGTGCCCTTACCAGCGCCAGGACCGCCGAGAACGAAGATGACGGTCACATCCTTAGGGTCGAAAGTCGGATCTGACTTTTGGGGCGCCATGGTCGTGGGCGTATCTTGCTCGATAGCAGGCATGATCAGATATAGAGCTGTAGTTGTAGGTTGAGGTTAGCTGAGGGCTTTCATCATGGAAGAGGGGTTTACCTTTGGATTTGGTAAGGTACCTTTGTCAATGCGGGATCATCTAGGTAGTGGCTGTTATTGGAATACCTGGAACCCATTTATTAGTCGTCACTGGGTCAAGGCTATGAAAGAAAATACAAGGAAGAGGAGCCTGATCCTTTGGTCGATAGAAGATCAATCGTGTTGATGCTGTCAAGACAAGGCGGAGTAGACCAGACCCTTGGATTGAGCGGTGTCCAACACGTGGAGAGCCTGAGGCATTGGTGGGGGGCCGATGGAATTCTGCCATTCGCGAGACTGCTCATACTCACCGCCTTCTCACCCAACTGTTCAAGGTTGAATACACTGGTAGACTGGGTAAGGGCGTAGTCAGTTTATCAAGGCTACCTCAGATATCAACTAAAAGAGAGGAAACTACTTGTTTAATGTCTAATTCAGCAAAAGCGTTCCACACCAGATATAGGTAGGTACTTGAATTAAGGCATTGTTAGTAACTGTTCTCTATATCAACCATTTTGCCTGTCTGTAGAATAACATACTGCCTTGCCCCAGGCTTTGAGTTTTCCATTTATCTAAACCGCATCACTCCTGTCGATTCCTTAAAAAGCCAGAGATCCCAGCTTGATCTCATGTCTATTTTATAAGAGAAAATTAGGTAAGACAGTGCTCTCCTGCTATATCTTTTTGCTATTTGCAGTAACTATTACTTTTCTTTTATACTTTCTCAAACTATAAGGCAAGTACTAGTCTATATTTAGCAGAGATTGTAATGATCTCATCCTGAACTTATAATTAAATCTTCCTAAGTTTATGCTTAACTATCCTAGTTCAGGATCTCTTGTCCAAGCCACTCTCGACTCCTTCATCTGTTTTGACACATCGTCCCCCAAAATGGAAATCCTGTCGAGCTCCTATTGGCCAGCGTCTAATGGCATGACCACAGCTTATCCCGTAGGCCTCAAACGAGTTCTTCTGAGGTCAGTCATCATATACAACTCTTTCTCAGAGACCATGCAGTCTCTATGGTAATATGCAGCCGAACGATGATGTATCTAAGCTAGCGTTGAACTTTCTTCTCATCTTGAGCTTAGGTTCTTCACAAAAATGGTATTAGCTGGAGACAATGGACAGCCCAGTTGCTGTTCAAGCGGTGCTCAAGCTTTGGTAAACCAAGGCGATCTCAAAATGAAAAATACAATTATACACCAGCCGCATTGCTCCCGCGTCTGGAACAAGTACACAAAGAATGTACCGATTGTTGATTGACTCTGCATATCCAATCGGCATACTTCTCAAAAGTGCCAGAAAAAACACGTCCTATTCTCATCTGATGGCGGCGAAAGCTTGGTATCATCGAAGACACATCAGTGCTTTATCACCGAATTCAGAAGCAATGCTCCCTTCTTTAATAATCATTGATCCAATCCATTCTCTTCCGGCTTCAACCGTTTTTGCCCCAAACTTGACAACCACGCATCCCCGAACATTGGCTGCAGACCAGAGGATACCACCTTCTTTCTCCTCTTTGAGTCTCTGTAGTCGCCAATGCTCGAAGTCAGAAACATCTGTGATGCTTCGCGCCATCGCTTCTGGAGAGCGGAAGTCCTGGGCTCCAGTGCGAGGAAGTGCAGCAAACTCATTCTGAAAGAGCTCCCCCAGCGATTTGACCTTGGATCCGCGCAATATAAGAGTTCCTGATATTGCCATATGCTGCATAATTTCTGGTAGTGTGCGACCCACGGACTTACCCGCATCTCTCGATAGGATGATCGAGTCTCGTACCAAGAGTCTATCAGTCGTACTTGTTTGAGGATCTTGTAGCCATATCTCGTTCCGCCCAGTCCATTTCCTGAAGCTCCAGTTCTCCCCACGAGCCACACGGCCTTGGGTGACCCAATCCAAGAGACAGAGCGACGCTTGGCTTCTGAGCTTGAATATCTGCTTCTGGGCGTATACACTCTCCTCAAACGGCTGGACAGGATCCGGAAGGAGACACATGGAAGCACCATCGTCTATGGTAACGTCCAAATTTTGAGTTGTGATGACATCGGCTGTAGGCGATTTGAAGATCTTTGTGTGACCTTGGGTAGCGATGCTGAGCTTCGCCTGCGGCTTGACGTGTATTGTCAGATTAACACCGTCTCCAGCAACAAGCCCCCCTCCATAAGATAATAGGAAAACGAGAGTGCTTGGCTGGTAAGACGAAGGAGCCGGAGATATTAATTTCAAAGGATACTGATAAGTCATGGTCTCAAGGCCGCTCTCGCCGGCAGGGAGCAGGCCAACGACGATGCGGCCATCGCCAGGAGAAGAGGATGAGGGAGGAAAAGGCGAGTCCATTTTGGAACCATGTTGCGATGATCGTGAAAGGCAGAGGTCCAAGGGTCAGCGAAAGTTTGATTGGGCACAGGCAATAGTAATGACAGACTGCATCTCCATCTTGACGCACCTTGACTAGCAAATAAATACCTTACCTTGGTTGAAACTGAGGCACGAGTCAAAGGTTCTCGACTATTAGATAAGAGATAAGAGATCGTTGGTCGACACAGTGGCTGTGGCCCAGGGTTGTACCGCACATCAATCAAGCTTGAGCTTGGCTTGTGAGAGGCAGAGAGGGAAGCAACAAAGACACTACATGAAGCCGGGCTACTTGGCATTTATAAAAAGCACAATTATATTGTGATATCATGCAGCCATGGAAGCATCTATACGTATTCGAGCCAGACGGATGTTAGAGACATAAGCTGGTCGTAAAGATGTAAGGACTCTCTCAGGCACTCATGAAGAAGAGTAACCAGGCTGCTAGGTGAGGTCGGGTACCTTAGCTACTTCTCCGATGTTCACCCGTGGGAAAGAAAACTGGCACCACCCACCCACTTTCCAGAACAGCTTGCGCCGCCGTCATCCCCATCTCCATCCCCATTGCACTCTACCTGCTTACTCCACGCGCCATTCGACGCGCCAAGTGGCTAATAAACCATTGTCACCCTCGCACCGAGGGTTTAACCACCAGACATTGATATTTCAGCTGCCGATATCACGCCCACCCCCAAGAGACACTATGGACAATAACGCGAGCCCGTCTCCTGATCCTGATGCGACAACGCGTCGCCGATCGGGACGCGTCGTGAGGGCACCCACCAAATTTACTCCTGATACTACCACTCAATCGACAAACCCAAAGCGTAAGCGAGACGATCAGGATGACGAAGAAGACGACGAAGAGGAAGATGCAGAAAATGAAGCCCCCGATTCAGACGAGGAGATGAGCAACGAGCCCGACAATGACAGCGATGAAGACCAATTTGCCCCGCGCTCTCGAAAGAAGTCGTCGCAAACAAGTCGCGCAAAGAAGCCTTCAGCCAAAAAGCCCAAGATCAATGGTTCCAAGCCTTTGCGGCCTGCGCGAGTGACCCACGCAGCCAAAAGTCTCCCGAGCAGACCTAAGAAGAGTGTTCGTATTGAAGACGCTGCTGTGAAAGGGCATGGGCTCTACTGTAGGCTAACTTTTCTCTCCCTGCGCGCTTTCCTACATGCTGACACTACGAAGCCCATCTGTTCGGATCGGGTGATTCTAGCAAATCGGTGGCAGAAGAATGGCTGGCTAGTTATAAGACAAACGCAGTCGCAGCCACTGCTGACCTGGTGAACTGCATCCTTCAATGCGCTGGCTGTGATCAGCTCATCACAGAAGACGACGTTTTAGACTTGGACAACGTTGCAGGACGACTGGCAGATCTTCAGAGCATTTACCAAGAGGTATTGCAATTCTCAACGTGCCTCCAGCCATGCAAATTTTGCTGACATTATTACAGCAACAAATTACCGACTATCCTCTCATCTCCAGAACGAAACATTCACGATCCTTCCGAGACGTGCTCATCTCCTTCTTCGAATGCCTTATTGTTGACATGCACCAAGGTCGTCTTATGTACAGAGACGAAACGTTCCTTGACAACCTGCATACATGGCTTGCTAGCATGTCCTCATCATCACTACGACCCTTCCGCCATACCGCAACTACTATATCTTTGGCAGTCCAGAGTGCGCTGGTCACAGTAGCTAACGATCTGGACTACAGACTCAAGAAGAGCACTGAAAAGCGTGACAAGGAACAGACCAACAAAGATCGCAAAGCTTGCGCGGATGCCATCCAGTCGTTTTTCGACACTGTTTTTGTGCACCGTTACCGAGATGTCGACCCCAAGATTCGAACTGAGTGTGTGGAAGCACTCGGGAACTGGATCATTTCCCTGCCTGTCATCTTCCTTGAGCCGGGCTACCTCCGGTATCTTGGCTGGATGCTGTCAGATACCAATGCACCCACTCGTCTCGAGGTCTTGAAGCAGCTTACCAAAGTCTTTCGAAGAGATGCCGGGCAGCTGGGCCACTTTATTGACAGATTTCGCCCGCGATTGGTTGAAATGGCCTGCAAAGATTCCGATGTCGCTGTTCGCGTCGCAGCAATTGGCGTTATTGACGTCCTCCGCGACCAAGATCTCTTGGAAGGCGAAGAGGTAGACGCTATTGGGAAGCTCATATTTGACAATGAACTCAGAATTCGAAAGGCGGTCGTTGGGTTCTTCGTTGCATGCACTAGGGATGCTATCAGTGAAAAGACCAAAGAACTGCGTGATGCTGAAGCTACAGAGGACATACCCCGGGGGAAGAAGGCCTCTGTTGACGCCCCCCGTTTGGAATGGATTGACCTAAAGTGCCTTGCTGAAACCCTTGCTATCTATGACAATCAGATCGAGGAGGAGCGCCAAAGTGGTCAGATATTGGGGTTGGATGTTGCGGTCGATCTTTTGGAGTCTGCTGTTCCTGAGACCAGGATCTCGCTGGCAGCCCAAGTCCTATTCGAGAAGGTCAATGCGATCAAGCAGTGGACACTCTTGGCAGGATATTTGCTCTTCGATCACACAACCAGTTCAAAATCGCGATCCAAGGGAAGCAACCCAGATCTTGCGTTCAAGAAGGCCGTCGCACCTACTACCGAGGAAGAATCGATCCTCCTGGATGTGTTGAGCTCAGCAGTAAAATCCAGCCTGACACATGCGCCTGAACACGACAGATCAAGAAAGAAGCCACAGACAGGCAAAGAAGCCGAGGATGTACGAATAAGCCCTGAAGATACAGCAGCCGAGCTGGTCATTGTAACCCCCCCTCTTCTAAGCAAGTTTGGAGCAGAGCCAGACACAGCCGCGATTGTTCTTCGCCTGGCTCATTTTCTCGATCTTGAGCTTTTCGAACCACTACATCAAAACACAAACAGATACGAAAAGCTGCTCGACGAAATCGTCACACAGTTTAACCGACACGACGATAAGAGAGTTTTGTCAGAAGCAACTGCGGCGGTATTGCATTCGCGACAGTATGGAGAGTTGGAGGAAATCGCAGACAATAAGCTATCATACTTGTGGGAAACTGTCATCACTTCTCTACACAACTTTGACAAAACCTATGAGCTTTCATCGCGAGGTAATCTAGGCGAGGCACCTCTCAGGGAATTGTCAACAGTTCTTCTCAAAATCAGCAAGCTGGCGAGCATTGCAGACTGTATCGATGTCCTGGAGGCCAACGAAGACCCATCCGAATCAACAACAAACCCCCCCATTCAAATACTAGCCAATATTGTTCATCGCGGTAAGTACGAGCCTCTCGACGACCAAGACATTGACGATCTCGAGGATGAGGTGGTCTCATTTGCTATCAAGGCCTGCCAATTCTACTTCATGTGGAAGACGCTAGCTTATTCCAAAATCCTGTCAACGACTGGCAGTATCGCAGATGATGAGCTTGATCGACTATCGGCACTTCGCCAAACTTTCCGCCGGCATCTTATTGAAACCCTGTCATCACGCGCTGCCATCGACCAGCTGAGATTATTCGCTACTGGCAGCCTGTGTGACCTTCACCTTACCTTCGCCACCCTTCGCCCAACTATTGATCAACTCCGGCCTTCGTCCAGTTCTGAGTCACAACCCTCAAACGGCGAGAAGTACAAGACATTGATTCAAGATATCGAATCCGGCCTCGTTCCTGAGTTGATTGCTATCTTTGACGGCACCGAAAAACAGTATGCCAAGAAGATAAAGAAGGACAAAACCCTAAATGAGCCAGCTGAAGACGAAGATCCTATGGCTGATGATGAAGACGAAGAGGACGAGGATGAGGATGAGGGTCTTTCCGAGGAAGAGCGTTTCACTGCCGAACTCAAGGCCGAAAAAGCTTTGTGCGAACTCACCGCAAAATACGTCCTCGTGATTACTGCTCGCCTGGTGGATCATAAGGGCTCACACGCAGGCAAGCTAAGGCGGCGTCTTCTTCGCAACCAAAACAAACTTGGCAACAATTTCAAAGAAGTCGTTACCTACCTTGACGAAGAGAAGTTGGCCGAGCGGACAAGAAAAAAGGCCGCCCATACACAGGCTTCAACAAGCACCAAACCTCAAAAGGCCCAGCTTAGCGAAGCCGTTGTAATTGGAGAGGATGACGAGGATGACATCTTTGATGACACGCCGCCACCAGAGGAGGGCTCCAGAGAAGATCTCCGCGCAAAGGGTCTTCTTGAGGATGATCCAATCGAAGACGATGACGAAAACGAAGATAAAGAAGCGGAACGACCAGCTCACGAATCAGACGATGATGTTATAGGGGATTAGACACAATGAGTTTGACCTCTCACATGGCGGACACATAGCTATTGCGACCTTGGACGGAAATGATGTGCGGTTTCTTTCCATTTTGTGAAAAGCGGTATAGTTTCGGATGGTTCCTTTGTTTTCTTAGTTTCTGTATGTAGCCTCTTGCCAGTTTGGACTTACATGCTGGAGTCTGGGTATGCGGCAGAGGACCTGAATATAGGGCGTCAAAAGACTGCGTGTACAAAACATCTATCATTGCAAAATAAGAACAACTTCGCCGCGGTCTAATCGCTTTTAACTCCTATTTGGTACAAAACTTGCCAGTGAACACTGTAAGATCAAGACCTGAACATGACTTTTCCTCCCCATGCGCCTGATAAACACGGTCCATTGTCACTGAGCTCGTCTTAAATACCACAACCAAACTTAACTGCCTCACACAAACTATTCTCCAACAATCCTGGCGCCAAAGAGTTGGAACATCCTCTGCCAGCGTTTGCCATCCCCTGCATTGGCCTGTGACGGTTCTGGCTCGGCAACTTTGATACCATATTGCTTTATGCAGCATGGAAATGCCCGGTTTGTGAGTTGCGTTCTGCCCGAGTTCTTTGGCTCGGGCTCCTGTTGATCCTCATCGTCGCTATCAGCTGGAGGGTTTCCCTTTCTTGCCGCTTCCTGAGCAGCGGCCTTTTTTTCCTCCAGATTCCCCCAGAGCGTAAACATCTTGTCGCGGAGGTTGACCAGCACCTGCTTATCTCGTCTCAGGTTACACGCATCGAGCCCAGTAAGTAATTGAGCAGATTGGTTGTCGACTGCCACCCAAAGTCTTTGCTTCTTATGTTTCTCAGCGACTGCAGCGTCCTCGAGCTCCAAAAAGAAACGCCACTCCCAGTTTCGCGCTTTGGTGAAATCATCTAGCGTTCTCTGGATTGGCTGTTCGTCTTCAGCTTCAGTTTCGCTGTTGGACAGCGACTCTTCACCGTCATCAGAAAGGTCCTCATACTCCGATTCCTTCTTCGGATAGGCGAAATCTGCCAGGTTTGCTGGTGAAAAGTCGACAACTCGAACGTTTGCTCTGTAGTTCAAGTTCACAAAGGGTAGAGGAAGTTTTATAAGAACATCATCAATATTAGTTTCATGCTGGACAAATTTTGTGATTTCGGCAATCGGACTAGCCGGCTTGTCTTCATTTTCACATTTCACTAAAGGACCGTCAGCTGCTGGATTGAGGAGTCTTGTGAGCTCAGTCAAATTTACCTCGAATATTTAGGTCCACGGAAGGGACCACATCCTGTTCTGTAGGCTCTCTGGCCTCACCTTGTTTGTTGGTTTTGGATTTCGATCGTTTTTCATTGCGCCTCGATTTAGCGTTGTCTTTTTTTTGTTCGGTTTTCGACTCTACGCCATGCTTGCGCTTTTGTCCGACCCTCAAAGCTTCCTTGATTTCTCTGGCCTGCCCTTTTCTTAAGCGCTCGTATTGTCTTTTTCTCTGCAAGGCCTCCTTTGCACGTAGGTCAAAATTCTCGGAGTTGGGATTCGAGTTTACCATACGAATACCAATCTTTGGTCCATGCGGATCACGATCTTCTCTCAAGAATCCCTCCAGGTTGGCACCACTGTGGCCTAATCTGATTTGCAAATTTTTGATCAAAACCCATGGGAGAGTTCCCATATCTCTGTCACGGAGTGCAGTTACATGGGGTTCCCAGCATGTGATCTGGATACATCTCTTCCCAAAAGGACCCGGCCACGCCGATGGGTTAGCAGCCATTGTATACTTGTCGGTATAGCCAAATGGATCACCATCTCGACCGATAGAGGATTCGTCGAAGCCGATAGAAAAGTTATGAAACAATGGGTTCTCTGTATAATCGGAAACCCATAAAGTCATCTTGTCCCCGCCATCGTGGGGTGGCCGAACGACCTGGGCGACGATGTCACAGAAGCATCCCTCTTGGACATCTTGAAGTAGTTTGAACTTGTCTTTGACGTTCCGTGATGCAACAACCATGGTCTCAAACATTTCTTCATTGGGTAATCGACTCTTGTCAACGCTGTGGTATATTGCAGACACGAAAGCATTCTCCTTATTTCCTGGCGGTGTATCTTTGGGGCCACTTGGTGGACAAAGAGCGCATGAAGCTTCGCTAGGGCTTCTCGGAATTTTGCAGGCCTTATATTGAGAGATCTTCGTGTTATAAGTACTTAAAAGAGATGGGCCACCGGACCCATATGATTGAACCTTTTGTGACTGTCAATATGAACACTTTGAAATGTTTTAGGTAGCTCACTTTTGCGTGACGGATTAGCATTACATCACCACAGCCGGGATTCGGCAGTTCCTCTTCCGGACGAAAGATGTCGAAGGCAATACAGCCATCATCATCTACAGATGAGTCGAAGAGCCGAACCTGACATTTGTAGTCTAGATGCGTTGGATAACATAATTCACTGTAGGAATGGAGAGTTCTCACCTTTCCCTTTTGTTTTCATTGCGTCACGAAAACCAGAAATAAGGCCGTACACATTGACTGAACTCTTGTTTGCAATTTTCCCATCCAGGATATCACGGATGGCGACATATCCTGGAAGTGTTGCTGAAGATTGTGGAGGCATTGTTTCTGCTGTGAAGTAATGAATGAAGGCTTAAACAGCACAAATAGATGATCATTGACTGGCAGTAGGCGAAACTTCGACAGGTAAACAATTCTTCGCGAGCGCGTTGGCGTTGGCGTTGGCGTTGGCGGCAGTATATGGATGCTCAATGCATCGTCAGCGTACCAAGGTAAGGTAACGTCTGCCACCCCACAA
>VYWZ01001512.1:0-11705 GCA_008711595.1 Fusarium xyrophilum | reverse complement strand
GTGGCGGCGGCGGCGGCGGTTACGGCCGTGATGACCCTTACCGCTACCGTGGCTACGACCGTAACTACGAGCGACGCTATGAGGACCGTGGAGGTGGTTACGGTGGCAGCAGCGGCGGAGGAGGTGGTGGTGGCCGCGACTATGACCGCAGCTATCGTGATGAGCGTCGTTACGAGGATCGAGGCGGCTATGGTGGCCGCGACTATGATCGAGGCTATGAACGCCGTGACCGCGACGAGGGCTACAGCCGTGATCGCTACGGAGGAGGAGGCGGCGGAGGCGGTCGTGAAGAGCGAGACCGCTACGGCCCTCGGGGAGGCCCTGGAGGTTCTGGCTATGAACGTGGTGGTGACCGATACGAACGCGGAGGCGACCGAGATGCTGCTCGAACTCGCGACCCAGCTGCCAGCGCTGGAGGAGCTGGTTATGGCGAATCCGCCTCTCGATCTGAGACACGCGATGCCTATGGAGGTTCGACTTACTACTGACTGTCTCCCAATTATTTATCCGCTGACCCTACCAGGCGCTCCCGATCGTAACATTCAGTAAACGCCCGATGTTAGCCACGACTCGACTGAAAGAACAGTCTTTGGGATCACACGTCCATTCTCCTTTCCTCTACTAACCCCGTAACTTTGCTTGTTCAATTTTCTTCTGTTAACTGTTATTTTACTCGTTGTTTTCTTATCTTTCACGGACCACAGCAGACTGAATCGGGCTCTGCTCACACAGGAGTTTAGTGTGATTGCGACAGTTAAGGGATTGGAATCAAAATGGGCACTCGGCCTGCGTCACTTGAGTTTTCTTGTTGCTGGTCGTCGGTTTCGCAACAAGGTCACAGAAGGACCACATTTGGCAGCTTCCGGATCTTTGCAAATCAAACACTTCATCAGTGATCCATCGCGTCTTCGACGACTTTATGATAGCTATTGCCAGCACAACATCAACCAGATGTCGACTCCGGCCTAATCGGTGAATCACATGGACTATCAAACTCAACTTCGAACGCGGCCTCGCGACTCAACTGCCCGTGCTGTCCTCGTATCGCATACATATACTATTATGGGGTATGCGAGATGGTCACTTGTGGCTGTTGCTCTGCTCTGCTCTGCTCGTCCTGACTGACTTTAGTTATTGACTCAGAGACGCCTGTAAATGTTTCACCCACCGCCAATCAAATCACACATCGCTGTAAAACAACTTGACACCCCCTACAACTCTGACAATCAATCAATGAAACCGCTATCGCTAGGCTCACGCGTGGGGTTTAGAATGTTTCTCGGCTTTCAGCGATTCAGTACACGAAGTCCTTTCAACCACCGTCTGCTCACCAAGCTCTCCCAACATACCCCTGAGATTATGATTCTCAGCAAACTTGTTGCCAACACCCAGTCTAATTCTTGCAAAACTACAGGACTGAACCCGTGTACTGGTAAGGACTGCAAGTTGTGATCCTGCTGACTGAATGGTAGGGTGATCCTCCAAACTGGATATCTTCATATACGAGAGTAACCGCCGATGTTTTCTCTGCCACAAGTCCAAACAGTGAGTTTAGCCAATGCTCCTTCTAGGGCCGACTTAAATGAGAGTAGTAGCCTTGCGGAAATGCTATTTCAATTTCCCATCACTTGATAGGGACTACAAAGGAGCATATATGCGTCCATGGAGCATCTAGCGATGCATGCCTCTGACAGTGCGTTGTATTCATTTCAAAGGACATCGAGAAATTGGCTGTAATAAACAGCTGCCACAGAAGCATTCTCCCAACTAGTTTCAATTTATTACTTTGTAAATATTCGTGTTATTAAACATCTTCCCTTGATGCGCCTGACGTCTCCACGCTTATTCAGCTCGGTATTTTGAACTGTCGGTCACACTTTTAAGATATTTATAGCTTCGTATTATATGAAACGATGTATGGATGATTCCCTCAACTGTCAGTAAGGACCCAGTCCACCTGCATCCTTCACACGGCCATTAAAATGTAAGCAATTTTGATGTCTAGTCGATTGCGTTGAACGTCTGCATTTGGTGACCTGAGATTTCCAAAGAACCCAACCTGCTATTTTAAGGCTGCTTCCTCACCCCCTGATAAATGGCCTACAATGAGGCACATGTCTGGTTACTGCTGGCCACTTGTAGGTCGATTTGGATTTGCTCCAAGCAGCCACCCCACGCCAGATACCAGTGTACCAGTCGCAGCCTCTCTTAGCTGATCCCTCTTCCTTGTTCTGTTCTGCTCGTGCAACTCGGACTCAGAGGACTCAAACTCTGCATTCGTCTTATCTGATGTAAAAGAACCCTGCAAGCTTGACAACACAGGTAGGTTCCTGGACGCGATCCTGGCTGTGGCTCTGGAAAGATCGAAGAGAGACATTGGCGCTTCCTCGGCTTGACGAGCTGTCGCGGTGGCAGATATGTTGCGGGGTGGATAAGCCTTATCTGGGCGTGGTGTATCAAACGAGCCAGGGAGACCCGAAAGGTCACCTGCGGTATCCCAGGCAGCTTCTCGAGCAGCCTCCTCCTTAATTGCAGCATCCAATTGCTCTTCGCAACGACGGAAGGTCTTTAATACTTCCTGCAGCTGAGACGGGGGAGCTATCCGTAGAGAAGTTGCTAGGCACTCAATCCGCTGCTCGAGATGGCGTATCTCGGGATTTCCACTTGCCGTTCCGAGATGCGTTGGCTGTTGGGATCTCTCCGTGCGGACATATTTGCCAGCGTCAAGTGCTGTCTTCCATGACCATTCGTCAGATATGCCTGCAGGCTGCGACTTATGCACATTCTCATCGGCACCAAGGCGGGTTACCACGTAGGAGTATGCAGTTTCGAAGTCGTCTTCGCGCAAAGCAGCATCGATGCACATGGCAACGATTCGTTTTGTGACCAATGATTTGACCGCGTCTTGATCCTCTGTTATCGGCTGCTGCTTTCCTGGCCTCACGTAAATTGGCAAATTCGCATGGATCATGTTGTTTCCTAGTTCCTCAAACTCTTGCAAACGTGTGTATGCTTTGGGATTTTGTTCTAGAACCTTCTCGATAATCGAGACCGGATCAGAGTGCACTCGAAGTACAACCGGACTGAAAGGTTCGCCTTGTTTGAGTACCAGGCGATAGTCGCTCAAGGCATGAGTAGCCTTCAATAATGCTTCGATGCGTTTTCTGACGGAATGATTTGTACCCAACGTTCTCGGGAAAGCTTTGAGGCTGATTTGGTCATCAACAATGGTGGCCCGAGGACATAATAACTGACTTACATTTCGTCGCATCTTTTCAATCCCCCTCTATTCCGGTTTGGAATCGAGGCATTGTCGAATGCCCCGAGAGCTGCGTTTTGTGCAGTGTTCAGCACGGCAGATACCGACAGAGGCGCATCTGGCCCTTCTTGATCGTAAAGGGTTCTTGCTAGGTTGTATCCTAAGACGTGTCAGGTGAAATTAGGCCACATAGACATGCTCATGATACATACGTGAGCGCGAAAGCATGGCTTTCAAAAGCTCTGTCTCGATGAACTCCAGGGTCACCTTGCCAAATATGCCCTGCAAAGTTTCGCTTCTGGTAGACTTCAGACTGTTTCCCCAACCATGCAGCCACAGTATCTCTTTTCGTGCCCGGATCCAGAAATCGTCGTCATCAGAGGCACGAGTTGGAAGATTTCGTATAAGACGGCCAATTTGCGATTTTTGTTCCTGCTGATCCTGGATAAACGCTAGATCTCCAGCTTTACGAACTGTGCATGGAATGCCCGAGTGGGTAAGGAGATAAGCGCTTTGGATGAGAGCAGGGAGAAGATCAAGAGATTCCTCTTTGGGTGTTGTCAGAGGATTTGAGCCTTGTAGTAGGTCGTTACGTAGGTATGTCGCAGCTTTGGCTCCGCCAAATGCATCTATATCGAAAGGCGGAACAGGGGCAAGATTCTCTACTGCGGTTTGGAGTGTTATATCGGAGTCTTCATCCAAAAGAGACCGGATCTTATTGCAAATTCTGAAGGCTGCCTCCAAAGCCCCCAAGTCGGGATCAGAGACAAGATATGCAGAAGCTAGGACGGCCCTGGAGTAAGAGCGGTCGAGATACTGCTGTTGGTTTTCCTGAAGCCACGAGCCGGCATTGTTTCCCAGGTCTATATCCGATGGCCCATCCCAGGATTCAATGGCTTTGAGAGCGACTGGCCAGGATGTTGCCGCTTTGGAGGCGAGCCATTCGAGAGCCTGCTCCCAACCAGGACACGATAGTTCAGGCGCTGTATCCGTTTCGTGTGATACATCTTGGTCAAAGGCCTCTCGCTTCCACCTCGATTCGTCATGTAGCCAGGGCCCAACAAGCCCCTTCAGATCCCGGCCAGCTAGGCCAAACTCATCATCGACGGCACCTGTCTCAGCCAGGAGATAATCGATGGCTATTCTGTCAGGTAGATTCTGGAACTCAAGCAGCGGATACCGTATGGGTCTTTGTGGATAATACTCGTAGTTTCGTCTGACCAGAGGGAGTACCGTTGAGATCATCCACGTGTGAAGTTCACGCGAATGCTGCAGGAACGGGGACACCAGGTTGGGGACTTGTGGTAGCATGCCTGCTTCTTCGTCCATTCTGTAAGCCCTCAAAAGTAAGAAAGAGGTGAGTGGATCAGCCTCGTGAGCGAGATTGAGAGGCATATCAGTATTTTTGAGCGAGAGAAGATGAAGTTTCTTGACTTTTCTTGAAGCTTGATCTTCTGTTATACTTTGCACAGAAGAAGTGTCGAGCTGGTAGTCTGGATTTGTCTGTGATGGCGGCTCGCCGCTGGCAATGGCCTGTATGAGAGGTACATACACTACCGGACTGAGGGTTTCGGGAAGATACGTGAGGATGATTCGAAGTACCAGCTCTGGCCGTAGTATTACGACATGTTGACCAATGAGATAGGTCAAGCTATCGATGTCGGAGATGGTTGCGAAGTGTACAGCCAGGAGCATCAGCTTCGCAGGACCCAGCGTGACAGGAGCCGCCATGATGATGATGATATTCCCAGTCGAGTAATAGAGTCAAAGAGAGCATAAATGTTGGTGAAACTTTCTAGAAATAGTTTCGCTTTGGTATTGGAAAAGGAGAGCTGCAACTAACAAAGCGGCAGGTTGGTTACCTCAAGTTATTAGCACCTCCACTCTCCTCTCTGTCTGCCTGTCTGTAGGTAAGGTACTTGCTTTAGGTACTAGTTAGCTATAGCCACACACACCACGCCACACCATATGCACGCATGAGCATCTGTGGCGGCTCAAGCGTTATTTTCAGTGAGCGGATAGGATCCACTTCACCATCCAATCCACGGGCACCCATTTGCTACTCCAAGGTACGGGTGAATTCAAGAGCCGGAGGCACTTCACGATTGCAACGTCGAACGGACCGCGATTCAACGATCAGATACTGCCCGACCCGCGCAAAGCCTCGACACATACTCAATTGGCTCAAGATGGCGTCGGGATACGGCATGAACGGCGGTAAGTCTATCAATGGGGCATCCACGCCCACGCCCACGCCCACGCTCAGCCATTCAAAACATTCCTGGAACTGACGACTTCTACCTGGACTCTAGGCGTTGGCCGCTGCTTTCCCTTCTGGCAGGAGGTTATGGGATGCTATGTGGTCAACACCACTGCCGCTGATGACTCTGGCAAGAAGAAGTGCGGTCTGGTTCTCGAAGATTACTACGAGTGCCTCCACCACAAGAAGGAGGTAGGTCGAAGCATGCAGATTCGGCATTGCTCTCGGCATGGTAGGACAGTGAATTAACAGCAATCGACAGCATGCTCGAGCTCTCGCTATGCAAGCCGCCTACGCCCGAAGCGAATCCGCCACAGCGCGCGATGATGCGCCCAGCGTTAAACAAATAAGGAGTCTAGGACTCATCGACAAGGAGGAAGACACGAAGAAGGTGCTGGGACAAAGCTAGACGACGGGTGGATCTGGAAACACTCAATGAATGATACTCGCATGCTATTTATGCTAGCCGAATTACCTGTATCGCTCAGCTACACGGGAAGATATAGACCTTGGTTTCGCTCAAGCTGCCAATTGTGACAACGCCCAAACCATGGAACTTTTGACAAGCCATCAACGCTAGGACTGCCAGTTCCTTCGATATGAAATAGCTACCTATCTAGTAATCCATTTTTGGGGAAAATCTACAGCAGTACCACTGGCATTGTGCTCAGAATCTTGTTGGCATATGCAGCCATGTGATATAACTCGGGCCAAGGGTGAGCCTGACTGAAATTGGTTCATTGTAATATGTCCAAGTCTGAGAGCAGCAGGAACCAAGCCAGGCACAAGCCCCAGAGAGGGAAAGGTGCGTACCTAGGTACCTGGGTAACTGGTCATATTTGCCAGCCGGCCAGCTGGCCGCCAGTCTCCCCTCATACCTCCCTCACATCAACAACCACCAAGCAGCCCGAGTCTCCTTACTCTCAGTGAGGGTATATCGTTACTTCGTCTGTGGCAGGCCGACCCTCAAAGACGCCTTTCCTTCATCTTCGTCAGTAAATACCTAGCCCTCTCGGATTGCTGGGTATCTGCTAGAGCTTGTGCAACATGCCTTCTTTTGAGGGAATTGAAGTTGCAATCGTCACCCAGTCCGAACTGGCCAAGCTCCCCGAGTTTCCTCTCTCGGATTCCTCCTCTCAGAGTGTTCTGTCGTCTGCTAATCAACTCTCTTGCTCAATCCTTGCGGCCTCGAGTCGACTTGGTTCATTACCACGCCAACTTCGGAAGACCAGTCCTCGGATTTCTGTCTACATCCCCTCAGACCCAGGTTTGTCTTTGCTCGAACCAAAGCCTCCAAGGAATTCTGTCTGACTTGGTTTAGGATCACGATTTGGAATCCACTATGCACTCAGCGAAACGTCACAACTGCCACGCTACTTGTATTTCAAGATTTTCATGAATGGCAGAAATGTCACAAACTGTGGCGTGAGGGTTCTCGATGGAGCTTCAGGTTCCATCACACGCTCCCTCTGTGAGCCAAGCGAGCGCTGGAAATACAAGGAAGATGGGGTGTTGCGCATCAGGGACGGGATAGAGGCACGTTGCTTCTCCTTTCTGCCACACGCGAATCAATCAGTTGCAGAAGATGGCGGCTTGATAGAGGTTCAAGTCTTTCGGGCCAAGGGCCGAATTCGAAGATTGCCCATACTAGAAAGCCACCGCGGTCAGGAGTCATACGGTATCGGGTTGGTGTACCTTGCATAGATGTTCAGTGATGGTTGACTAATAAGTTGCAGGTCGCCCTCTGGTGGTCTTCTCGATTCACCAGATGAAGCCTGTTTCTACGATTGGATTCTAATGGACTCAAAAGAGTCACCTTTCGTCTCTTTCCGTTTCCTCTATAGATCGTTACTAAACCTGCGTCAACTGAGCCTCGCACCGGATCCTGAGTCGGATGACAGTTCAGTCGACATGGAAGAGGAAATGGCTGAGCACGCAAGCGAATGGTTTCGTTCGATAAACCCCCGTTGTATTGGTGATATTTTCACAGAGAGTCCAAGTAGTTCAGCTTTGGATGATGCTCTGTCGGTCCAGGGGGAGCCCCGTTCGTCAACACGACCCAGGCGGTTGACCGAAACAGCCCCTATGATTACACCACCAAAAGCCTCAGCTCGTCCTCTGCCCGAGGTTCCAACCAAGAAGCCTGTAGACCACAGAGACATTGAAAGACAGGTCGAGGCGCATGAATACACTTCTCTATCTGATATCCCGGAGGAGACAGAGCACACTGATACCAGCATAGCCGGTACTACCAGCTTTCCAGGTAGATCCGATTCTCCTCGTAGCGTCAAAGCGAGAGCTCTCGAATTGAACGATTGCGGTATGATACCGCTTCAGCTAGCTCTCAAGAGAGACACCAGCTCGACCATCCTCGAATCACTTGTGAACTACTCAGAACAACCTGGTCCGGGACAAACCCGTGCGTTATTGACATCGACAGGGAAGATGGGCTACCTAAAACCAGATGAGCCTGAGCAAGCATCGGAAATGAAATCGATTGTTGCGGAAGCAGAACACTCATTCAGGACTGGTTGGAGGCTGAGTGAGAGCGAGTGGATCAAGGGGGAGGTTTGAGTGCACAAATGGCAACGGGGCAGAGTTTGTGACCCAGGGTTGTTTGATTCCGGTCTCGTAGAGGATTGCTTATGGATGTGTGATAATGATGGATTCGCAAAGGAAGTATATGAAGACTCAATTATTTCAGTTATCTATCTTACTTAAGGTATGCCAGCACGACTGAGCACCCAGATACGATATGAACCCAACAGCATACCTACCTTAGGTACCAAGTGAGAGTGAGGGACAGTGAATAACAGCGGTGACGCACGTTCCTGCATGCCCGCGTACCGAGCTTGTTGATCTCGAGGTAAAATGACTGCCACCGGCAGTGGCAGTGGCAGTGGCAGTGGCAGTGGCAGTGGCAGTAACAGTCAGTAGTAGTCTTAGGTCCTGCTTGCCAACCTTGTGGTCAGTATCAGTCACTCAGGCAGCCGGGCAGAGTAAATATTCCCGTATCCTCATCGACACTTCATACCTAGCAGACAAACACCAAAACAAATGCAACGCATCATGGCGGACCAAAGCTGGCTACGATTTCTTGGGGGCAACAGAGCTCGACAGCACGATCTGAAGTACCGTCGCTCCGAAGCAGCCCTACAAGACTTGTACAAAGATCCTCCCAAAAGCAAAGAAATCCATGGCCACCGCGTGAAGAAGAGCATGACACGGCTCCATAGCTGGCAAGAAGTATCTCAGGCAAACCAGGCGACTGCCGCGGCGGCTGAGGCTGAATACAGTTTGGACGAAGTAGACAAGTTGTTCATCAATGCAGGCCAGCAGACCTGGCACAACCCTTCCATTGACCAAGTGGCAGAAACATTGCAAGTTGCAGTAATGTCCAATCCTGCAAGCGAAGCACTTTCCGCAGAGTATCGCTCACACATCCTGCTCCTTTGCGAAGCTTATGGTGCTCGACACAGAAAGATTGCCAAGCTCGAAAGAGAGCTTGCAGAAGCAAAAATGGCACTCAAGGACGAGGCAAATCGACACTGCTCCATAGAAGAACACTGGATGGTCCAGGATGCACGGTACAAAGCTGAGGTTAAACGCCTGGAGATGTTTATTCATCAAACGTCTGATCACGGCATGGAAGCTGTGGCACTCGCCAGGGCCGGTAGCCTCCTCAGGGGAAGAGCTGGAGCTACCACAGGAGGGCAAAGGGCCATCAACAGTGGCGTGGACGACGAGGACACCTCGAATGGAGGTTAGTATGTCCAACCGTGAAGCACTCGACTACACTGACATTTTGACGTAAAACAGCCCCTGAAGTCACTGCCAAGAACGAACGTAATCCCACCTTACTAACACGACAAGATACAGTGTGTGAGTGTTCATGTTCATTTTCAGACTTGTTCAATATCCACCACATACTAACATCTTATGAACAGTATCTCGAACACGAACCATGGACACCAGCAACGAGATCAGGTTGAGCAGAGGGTTCCGGATCCAGGATCACCTCAAGAAGAAGAAAGGAACAACCAGCGCTTGCCGACTTGAGACACGTGCAGACAGTGATGGAAAGACACGGCCTAAGCAAGGTCGAGAAGAACTACATCCACGAAGTGCTTCTATGCTCTCGATTGGTCCGGATGGACGAGGCACAGCAGACATTTCGCCACACAAAGGTAGTGCCAGGAGTGAGCGCGATTCTACCGAAGAGTCGACATTAATGAAGGAGGTTGGCATTGTTAGCCGGACAAACTGTACATCCACGTCTCCCACACAAAACCAGTCAAGCCAGGATACGGTTACTGAGCTCCGGTGCGATCGAAGAAGCCACCAAAATAACTCTCGCCATCATCGTCAATTCTCGTTTGTTCCTGGAGATGATATAACAGATGTACGGTTGGGCAGGCCCAGAGGGTCTGGAATTGCTCTGGGTCAACATATCCAGAAGAGTCAGGCACAAACAACTAGTAGAGAGACTGGTCGTTTCTGTGAAGAGAACCGTAGGTCGAGATCGGCCGAGTGGATACGGATGATAGAGCAGCGACGATCGGACATTGACGACGACCCGGAGCGTCAGACCTACAACTCTAGCCACTTCAGAAGATAAGCGAGCCGTCAGACCTCAGTGCCGTTTCTCATATCGAGCATGGAGGTGCTTGGCTAACTCCCCAAAAGATTCTTTCGTCAGTAGCACGTCTAGCATGTGGACATAGGCCAATTAGAGTTTTCCATTATATCAATGGCGAAAGTTTGTACGAGGGGGGAGTCGGATGGAGTCTGTTGCAAGACGAACAGCATGGGGGTGTTGGGAATATCACACGATGAGAGGTCCCACAGGGCCAAGGTAAATAACTCTGCTCAACTCGGCGTGACGTATGATGCCAAACGATAGGCCCGGAGGGAAAGGATGTTCGGATGACCGAGAGGCGCCGCATCGACGAGGCTCAAGGCTCGACGGAAGAAGCATAGTATGTGACGATGGATGTGACGCGGGTGAGGCGGGCTTGACGGGCACGACGGGCGACGCGGGATCTAGCCCTAGAAGACAAAGGCAACGAGCAAACAAACGAGCAGTTGTGGTAAACCCTGGAGAAGACTAGACAAGCCCGGAACAGCCTGTCAAGTCAAGGCAAAGACGCCGGCGCCGAACCTTATATCGAGTTCAAGACTCAGTGAATTTGACGAATTAAGGTTAGAGGACCTCGGAACCGCTCAGAGTGGCGCTCGCGACAGGAATGCCAATACAGCTCCTGCTGAATCGAGCCATGCTTCATCGACAGCGTAAGAAATGTGACTGTCGCTGAATCAAGGAACCATCAACGGGACGGCTAAGGCAGACGAAGCGTCTATCAGTCTGTCTCCCCAGCGACAGCATGGCATGCGACTAGACCAGGGCATACCGTTATTCAAACGATGGTCTAGCAAAGTCTAGAGCTGTGCCTGAGGTCAAGGGCGGAGAGAAGAGTCGTGCCTGAATCGTGCAACGTCTTTGTTGGTGTTTTTCGTTGGTTTCGCTTGATTAAAGGAGCCTCGGCCGACTGAGGCACACACTCGCTACCCTGTTTGTTCGAGAGAGTGTTCTGTCGCTGGTTGGTAGCCAGGGCAGTGTACTGAAATGTTGTGAGTACCAATTTGGGCAAATGCATGTCTGCATGTCTGCATGTCTGTACTGTAAATCGACAAATGTGTTTTTATTGCAGTGAGGATACGGAATAGATAGATACGTCAGAGACGATGGTGTTGGCTTCACCATAGCTCGATCGTCGGCCAAGTCATTGGACATTGGGCGATGAAGGAGAGATAAGGTTTTCCCAAGCTGTTAGCCGTGAGTGAGGCGCTCCGTATGCGGCCAACTCGAACAGCCCAGAGCAGACGAGGGCTGTAGGGGTGTCTGAGGTGAAGATAGCTGATGACTAACTAGTGCCAGTTTTACCGCGTTGACGCTGTTGGTGGCGGATCGAGCACCCTACGCCTACCTAAGACTAAGGTACGTTTAGCTTACCTTACCTAGTGACTCGTGAGTGCCTGCTCGATCTCCCCCGAACGGCGGCGCGGCGATAAGCGAGACTGCTGGATCCAGATCCCTGGGTCTTGCTGACCTGTTGTTGGTTAAGTTGAACGGAGGCCATAAACATCCGCGTTCGTTGAGTTTCCCTCCCTCCCGTCCGTCCGTCC
>VYWZ01001509.1:0-22278 GCA_008711595.1 Fusarium xyrophilum | reverse complement strand
ATATTGTTTTATTATATAAGATACAATAGCTATTTTTTCTGTCTTTTTCTTTTCTGCTTTTAAATAGCTATTTTAGTTTAAAAGTTAAGTTACTTTCTTTCTTATAGCGTTAAGTAGATATGTGACAAACTTACAGGTGTTGGATTGTACAGCACAGTACAGTACGTACAAGAGACAGACCGCTATTGTTAAACCTACCTACAGGGTAGGAAGAGGCATGTTTGAAAAAGGAGCCTCGAAGTCTAAAATAGAAAGGTCATGTGACCAGTTACCCCTCTGTTCAAGTTATTTAGACAGGCCAATATTAGCCTCAAGCAATGCAACAGATCATGGTTCAACGGCTCTCATGGAGGGAGGGAGGGATCCAAAGAACTAAGCAAGTTAGGTAGCCAAACTAACAAGGCATCATGAATTGTTGGGAACCAATTATCAATGGCACCGAGGAACTGGTGCCTTGTATTTGTTCTAGAAACTCGCTCTAGACAAGGTACGTATCGGCGGTGCAGCTCGATACATCCCTGCAAGCGTCATTTAATCCCTTCTATCAGTCAGTCATTCAAGCGGTCATGAATCAGGACATTCACCAAGCAATTCAGCCAGTCAGGGTCAGATAGTACAACAGATATTTTTTTAATACTAAGCAACCAATCTCAAAAACCTCGTGTCCTGATCTGGACCCCTCCATTGATTTGAACCGTGTACTCTACTTATTAAGGCAGGCAAAACGAGAAAGAAAATGACACATCAAAAGCTTGGGTAGTTAGACATCGACATGATACGACTTGACACCCTTTCCAATAGACATGAACGGAGAATTTAATCAAAAGAGGGCACCCTATTCAAGGCCCTTGTTGTCTCAGCCCCGAATCACCTTGTGACCCCTGTGACGGAGACTGTGACTGACTGCAACCCATCGTGGGACGGCCTGGCTTGGTCTGGCCTGGTCAGAACTTGTGGACCGCCCAGCGGCCTGAGAAGGCTTGCATCGTCATCATCGCGATCGTGATTGACTGGCAAAATGATAATCATGCCTCTTTGAACAGCATTCGCAATTGTTGTTTACATCAGAATGCAATTGCTCTTGGCCGGAGCCTCGCCCGGGTTCTGCGACTTCTCGATCTGTCCGATCAAGAGCTCGAAGGCCTTGCCCACGTTCTCGTTGTATCGCGCGCTCGCCTCGGTCCAGCCGCATTGTATCTTCTCCGAGAGCTTCTGTCCGTCTTCGGGTGTGACCTGTCGTTGCTCGGGGCGCAAGTCGCTCTTGTTGCCAACGATGCAGATGGGGACCGACTCGGTGCCCTAACATTGGCGGTTCAGCTTACGAAGTTGCTTGTTTCGGGTTCTGGGTTCTGGGAGGACTTACGAGGTGGTTGAGGATCTTCTCGCGAATGACTTGCACCATCTCGAAGGATGGCAGTGATGATACTGAGTAGACGAGCATGTAGCCATGGATGCCGATAAAGTGCTTCGAGTTGAGGATGCTGTACTCGTCCTGGCCCGCTGTGTCGACGATCTCGGTTGAGTAATCTTGGCCCTTGTACTTGATCATCTTGCTGAAGGTATTCTCAATCGTAGGATAGTAGCTGTCGACGAAATGGCCATCGACGAACCGCACTGCTAGAGACGACTTGCCTGTGATGCATCCATCGTCAGCAAATACAATTGAGCAACCGGAGTTAAACGCCATCTGTTGAATAACCGATAAAAGAGATTGAGAAATACTGACCGACTGAGCGGCTGCCGACAATAGCGACCTTTCTTTGCTTGGGAGAAGGCATCGTGCTACAACGTGGAGTGGCAATGAATCAAAAGTGAAACAGCGTCGGGTCCGAACTGCGTGCGTGTATGCTTCGTTGTTGAACCTGAAGCTGAGTGTTGGCGCCCGAAAGCAGTAAAAGATTGGGCGTACAGCAACTGAAATCAACAGCGGGCAAAGATAAGACGATGGAGAAGAAGAGAGCGAGAGAAAAAAGAGTCTCGTTGAGGACGATGGCGAATGTATGATGATGATGTGTAGCTTTAGTACAGTACCTCAGCTGGGGGGTATATGGTAAAAGGGCCTGGAACTTTAGTAGGTGCCAGTACTCACGTCAGTCAAATCAAATCAGCTCAGATCATATGCTAGACTGACTACCTACAGGTCTTGAATGCAGTAAAAAAGGATGGAGCCCATCTTCTCACTGCAAGCCCCCCTCCAAGAACGGGAGCCCCTCCCCCTCTTCCACTTGCATCATACAGCCCGATAAAGATACGTTAACTGTGCTGCCTCTCGCCTGTAATAAGTGACGCGTGAACTTGCAGGGTTGGTTCCTAGTCTTCCTCACTTGATGCACAAGGTAACCAAGCAAAGTATGCACTAAATCACACCGGGAATAATTTCAACAAGAGCCTCAGATCATGCATTATCGCTCAAGTATGAACGAATTCAAAGCCAGTATCAGTCAGTATCAGCAAATATGGCCCTTTTAGTGAGTGACCTGGTATCGATTCTTCTTCTCATCTATACACTCTCTCGCTAGCAAATATGCACAGAAGTGGCTGTAGTCCATCCGTCATACAAAGTAAAGAAAAAAAGAAAAGGGAGTCATACTCAGAACATTGTCCCAAAACATTCCCTAGCTCAAGTCATGTCCATGCGTATATAATCAACTATTGTCGTTGCAGTCGTTGTAATTCGTTGACGAGCCCTTCCAGCTCCGTCACCTTGTTGTCCACTGATCTATACATTCCGATGAATTCCTTGATCGATTCAATAAGACCTGGAAGTCCCTCGCTCCCCGCTTGTGCCTTAAGTCGTTGTCGGGCTGCGTCTTCCAGAGACAAGTAGCCCAGCAAGACGGAAAGGTAGCCAAATGCCACACTCAGCTTCGATTTCTCTACAGAGTCGGCCTATAACATCACTGTCAGTTTCAGGTCTGTCATCATCAACGAGTAACCTTACCTCTAGCATAAAGGCCTGGTTCTGTAAGTAAACCGTCACCAGGCCATCCAGCTGCGATCCGGTAATGTTCTCGCGGGCGGGAGCGCAGTGTTCTAGTATATTGATCGTCATACCGAGCACCAGAAGGAACCCATCATAAGTCTCCTCCTTCAGACGTCGGCTGCTCATAGCGTCGAGGGCCGATTTGAAGCCAGAGAGAATGCATTTCGATAGACTCGACAACAGGATCACATCACTAAAGGCCGCCGCACCGTGTGTCGTGTTGGACATGTTGATCGAGAGCTTGAGAACGGCTACTTCGATGTTGCCGAGCTTTTCTGGCCATTGCTGGAGGTTGTTCTTGAGAATACGCGCCACTTGATGCGATTGCTGCGCAATCCATGTGACTTCACTGGCATCGTTCATCGCCTGGCCTGACTGTGACTCCAGTATTGATATAATAAGAGCAGTCGCTGCATCGGTTCTAGGGTTTGTACTCGTACAGCGGGATAGGATAGTCCCAAGATCGCTCTCCACGTCCTTGACAACTACTGATGAGTGCATCGCATCGATTCGTTGGCACACAACGTTTAGCAGTTGAAGTGCAAGAGTTTGAGGCGATAGCTTCTCGGGGCGACGGCCATGCCAAATATTCATCTTCTTGAGTGTAGTCTTGACCTCGCTCAGAGAAGCTCTCGTCGTCTTGGCGAGCCTCAGTCTCCCTGAGGCGAGTTCATCAATGTCTTCGGACACCCGTAAAAGGACAGAGAGCATTTGTCCCAGTCCATCATCAACAAGCTGTTGCAAGAGGTGAGCTGCAGGCCTGAAATGGAGAAACGAAACGAGGACAGCTGACAAGGCGAATCCGCAAATGATATCCTGTTCTTGACCAATGTTTGCTGCGACTTTATCGCGAGTTGCGTGATCTCGGAATTGACTGATGAAATCCTTGTTTTGTAGCTTCTGAGAGAGCTCCAGGAGTGCCCCTCTCCTCAATGAAGATGAAGAGCTTCCAGGGGTTCCTATCCGAGCAAGCAGGTCCTCCATCTCATCGGCAAAGCGATTGTTGGCTCCAGCTCTCCGTAGTTCATGAACGCTCTTGATGGCAGGTCGTGTCCCTCCGTCTCCGTCGACATCATCGGAGTCGTCCATGGCAAACGGGTCGGCGTTAGCGGGCTCTGGGGGTGCAGCGAGAAGCGCATCCAGCTCTTCTTCCACAGTCATGGGCATTTCCTGGCTGGGCTCACTGAGCTTCGAGTAAGACTCGGTCAGGATGGATCGAGATTGGCCGTATGTGTACTTGACTCTTCGACTTTTGAGTGCAACCGTAGTGCGATTTCGGGGTCGTATCGTAGAGTCTTGAGAATGATTCGGGGAGTTGTTCTGTGATTGCTGAGAGGGAGTCGCACCTCCGCTATCTGTACCGCTGTTCGGGACCAATTGTGATTTGGGCTTCTCTTCTTCAGAAGCCGAGTCTTCCGACTCTGAGCTTTCTGCCCGCTGAGCCGCCAGCCTGTCAATCAATCGCGGTCGTCGTTTCTTCGGTCTCGGTGATTCGTCATCACGGTCCTTGGCCGTTGCTTGCGCCGCACTTGAGCTGAGTTTTGAGGTTGGGATATCAGACTTGCTTCGAGGGAGGGTTCTAGATCGAACGTTCGAACTTTTTGGACTCTTCTTTGAAACTGCTGCTGGTGATAGTGGAGGGGCGCTGGCTTTGGCCTCTTTTTCAGAGGCTCCAACTACAGGTCGCTCTGGTAGTGTAGTCGCAGGCTTCATTTGTTTTGGAGCAGTAGATTTTGTTTCCTCTTCGATTGGTTCGGAAGGCGCAGCTTCCAGGCGTTTTCTTTTTCTCGTGTCGGTCGCATCGCGTGATCTTGGTTTCTGATCATCCCCGGCTTTCGCGTGAGCGGGTTCATCGGGTCGCTTCTCAACGTGCTTTGGAGTTGGCTCCGATGTCGATCTCGGTAGCGACGGTTTCGATGGCTTCGCGATGAATGCGGCAGAGTCAGGGCGGCTGCTCGGAGCAGTGAACGATTCGGTGGGTTTGAATGGCATCGCGTCGCGCATGAAGCGCTTGCGCACAGGTTTGCCGTACGTCATCACCTTGCGTGGGACTGACGCTGTCGAGCTGTTTCGCGACGCCATAGTGTGCTCAAGTTCTGAGAGCAGAACGCGACGGTTGGAGTGGTGGGTTTATATCATATAATGAGGTTGTTGGAAGTTGAAGGGATAAGCTAAGACGACGACGCAAATGGTTGTGGAAGTAAGTCGCACCCGTTAGTGGCAGGTTCACGCCGGCAAATAAAAGGACAAAGAATGCGGCACGCGTTGTCACGGATGCAGTTGCAAAGGAAAGGATGATAAGAGGAAAGCGAGCACAATATATGAATAATAAGACTGAAGATCTTTTCACATTGAATCACTGTCAGGGTGGATGGATCGATCAATGAGACTGCGGCTGCAGTGCCGTGTTTAGCATAAAAGCTTGGGTCACATGTCGTTCAATAGAAGAATATTAGCAACAAAGAATAATTAAATAAATTAATTCATTGCATAGAGTGCTTTTTTTGCTAAATGACTTCCAAAGTGCCACTTCCATTGTTCTCATCCCATCTCATCATCTATATTATTGGATAATCATTCTCATTTCCACTGTCGCTATCACGAATCCATGCCCATGCCACTGCCATGCAGTGACTAGAGTGAGTGCGGTCTCCTCCGATTTTAACGAGTATCGTAGGGTAGGGTCCAGGCGCCGCCGGCCGATTTGCATCCCCGTTTTAAGCATATGCGAGACCAATACGTTTGAGTATAGCAAGCGGGCAAATGCAGTGCAATGCGAGCTCTAGTTGATGCCGAGCTTCTTTCTCTCCGCCTTTGAATCCATTCAATCTCATACCTAAACCTCTTTTTATTTGCTCTTCAGCCTCTTTCTAGGTTACACCATCGATTGTACTCCGCTCACCCACTTGGAAATATCTGAGCTTTACTTCAACCCCCCCATCACCACCACCGACTTCTTACACCACCTCAAAACACCAACAACAGCTAATAACATGGCGGACAAGACTCAAGATACCCAGACGACACCCGTCGGTCCCTCATACCGCACTCACCAGCAGAAGCCCAGTGCCACCGTCTCCGTCGACGTCAAGCTAGACAATGTCCATGTTCTGTCGCAGACCCCTCAGCTCATTGCCCTACTGTCGTATGTCCACTTCCCTAATTGGGCTTCCCATGCCTCGGAGCTGAGAATTATCCAGGAAAATTCGTAGCAAGGAGACCGAGAGAGCAGACTTCATCTTCTACTCTAACCGAATCATTCGATTGCTAGTTGAGGAGGGTCTCAACCACCTGCCTGTTATTGAGCACACCGTCACTACACCCATTGGACGAAATTACAATGGTCTCATGTTCCAGGGCAAGATCTGCGGAGTGTCCATCATGAGAGCTGGTGAGGCTATGGAGCATGGTCTCCGTGACTGCTGCCGCTCTGTTCGTATCGGAAAGATCTTGATCCAGCGTGATGAGGAGACGGCTCAGCCCAAGCTGTTCTACGATAAACTGCCCGAGGATATTGCTGACCGATGGGTGCTTCTCTTGGATCCCATGTTTGCTACTGGTACGACGATATCCCATTTCACATGTCTTTCGTGTCGCAATTCGTCTAACGCAGATATACAGGTGGCTCTGCTACCATGGCGGTCCAAGTTCTCAAGGCCAGGGGCGTCCCCGAGGAGCATATCCTTTTCCTCAACTTGATTGCAAGCCCGGAGGGTGTCAAGAACTTCTCTGCCAAGTTCCCCCGCTTGAGGGTCGTGACGGCTTTCATCGATGAGGTTTGTCACACCGCCTGCACACACTGTCGCAACGTATCGGCTAACCGGACATTTTTAGGGTCTCGACGAGAAGAAGTATAGAAGCTCAACTTCGATGACACAAGATGTGCTGACCGATCAACAGTTATATCGTTCCTGGCCTGGGAGACTTTGGAGACAGATTTTACACCATCTGAAGGAATCACCGCAAAGGTTATATATCCCGAGTCGTAGGCGCATAGAAAGGGGTCGTCGAGTCATGGGTGTAACAAGTCTTGGTATTGATACAAGGCGCATAAAACAAACGATTAATAGTCATCCTCTCCGTAGTGCTCGTCGTCGTCTTCATCGACCGCAGTTCGGTTACCTCGTCCAGCTCCTGCTCGAGATGTGCCAGTGTAGCCAGGCTCCGCGTTATCCTCCTTGGCGACGGCGTCTGTAAGCTGTTAGAGATTGCCGATAGAGTCGCAGAATGGATGTTATAGACTGACCTGCTGCGTCAACCCATTCACCGTAAACGTCAACCGCTGCAGACAGATCTGTCGCAAAGTTAGCACCCGACGCACCGAGGGCAAAGGAGAGTCCGTGGAAGCCGTACAGTTGACCGCGCATTGGAACTTTTGCCCGCAGACACGGCAGTCGAGTTGTCCGACACCAGCCTTCTTGTCGAGCTTGACCGAAACCGAGTTTTCGTGGTTACAGAAGAGGCATGCGAAAGTGGTAGGAAGGGGATCTTTCTGGATTAGTGTGAGCGCAAAAGCCCCAGGCGCCCCTAAGACAGAGAATACGAAAATGAAATGACAAGGGATCGGCTTGGAAGACCGACCTTCTTTGGCCCCATGGGCTTGCTTGAGGACTTGCGCTTGCCCATGATGTCTGTGATTCGTGCGCGACCGGAACGAGAAGAAACGCGAAACGGGGAAAAAAGACGATGGTGAATTTGCTGATGTCAAGCTTTGGGCTAGACTAGGCAGCCCAGGGCAGTCAGTCCCAGGAAACAAGGCGCCAGTCAGGGATGTTTCGTTTGGTCCGTTCGTTATCTTATCAGCAGAGAAACTCTGTCTGTCGCGGGCTTGGGCTCTGTTAGTGCGGCAGTTGGACGGTAGGTGTGTTTCTAGTGCATGCACCAAGCGGGGAGACAAGGCCGATTGCCCCGCCCCCGCCTCCCGGCGACCTCCGTGATTTTTTATACGTGAACGCCGGATTCCGCGAAGGCAATCCTTATCAGACTAGAAGAATGAGGATAAGAGGATAAGCTTGGAAGGGCATTGGTGTCTATCAGGATTGTAGTTATGTGTGAGTTTAGAGGGTACTTTGTTCGCTGATGCCGCATCAATGGGTGTGACCATTCATTGACAGACAAAGACAAGTGAGTAACCGAGAAAACAGTCAGAGACATGAGCAAACGGCCGAACCGACCAATAACTAAACAGACAGCACAACCTCACTAAAAACGAAAGCATCTTCCTTGCATATTCTCCTGACCATCAACCTCTACACCGTCACCTTGACCTTCACCTTGAGTTTGGGCGCTGACGACTAAACGCAGGGGGATTCTCCTCCGATTTGGCGGGGTAGACATAGCTCTCCTGGCCTGGTTATGACTTAGGCCGGTGGGGATTGAGGCTTGAGACTTTTGAACGTGCCGCCTCATCATGTGGTCTCTTATCAGCGAATCGTCAGCTGTCAATTCCATGCTGATAGACGCAGGTCAGTCACTGGCTATCAAGACTGCTCCTTGTGGGGAGAGCTCCCCTCGCTTCTCTCACCTACTTGGTAGCTAGCCTGGTTACGGCGGCCCGATACATGAAAGTTATGATTGTATAGGGGCCTCTCCCGATGATCTGCTGACCTTGGAAGGTCACACATGAGGTTAGAGTAGCACAGCTAGGGTGATACGGATCTTGATATCTACAATTTATGTACTATCCGAAGCTCTTGGAAGGTTGGGGATGTGCTACAGCTCCCCATGTTCATGACGACCCCGTTCCGAGGCATGTGTCACCATGGATGGCTTTCTCCGACCGCTCTTCCTGTTGTTCCGGTTACTCTCCATGTTTTTCTTTTCCTTTCTTTCTGAAAAGTAAACACTCTTTCTCTTTCGTTTACTTGAACTGTATCATATCGACTTCTCTGCGACACATATCGCCGCCACCTCACTTTCGCAACACAGTCTACCCTAGAGATCAGATCCGCACTCAACCCCACGTGTACGTCTACTGCCATCATCATGGCATCTGACGATCAGCAATCCAGCATGCTGGAGGCTCTACAGGAGATTCAGCGCACGCAGGCTCTTCTGGTGAATGCGTTTGAATCGCTTTCTGGTAGATCGATCGAGGAATTAGGTGGAGATGTTGGCAAGAACACCATCTTGGAGCCAGGTTCTCGTGAAGATGACAATAAGGGCGGAACGCCTTCAGTAGAAGTTCCTGCTGCCTCTGGAGACAAATTGAAAGCTCCTGCACTTCCCTCACCCGACCAGCACCAGCGCCAGCGCCAGCAGCAAGGATTCACATCGCGTATTATTCTGACGTGAGGATTCCTGTATACAAGCTCCACTAACACCGTTCGCTCACACAAGGTAACTAGGACTTACCCCAAGCAGATTGGAATTAATCCTTTGCCCATGGACTGGGGAAATCAAGACCCCGTTAGGCGTGGCCCTATCGTAGTTTCAAGGGCTGCTTCTACTATCCGACGTCGTAATGGTTCGTCCGTCCGTCCGTATGTGTCTGTGATGCATGTGTGTTAGTTGGTGTTACTGACTTTCGTAACTTGCGTTTAGCCGTTGGAGGTTTGTTATGCCCCCTTTACTGATGTATCCATTCGTTAACCGTGTTGTCTAGCCCAGTGAGTTATCAATCACCATTCATTTCGAGAGGAACTACGCTAAACAAGTTGTTAGTGGTGGTTCGTACTCGATCTACTATGCCCTCGCCGTTGCCAGCAACGAATTGAATGCCGACCACCGGTATGTCCTTTAATTCCAACCCAGAAATCCTTAACTAACGGCGTATTCACAGTCCCGACTTCACCAACACCGAGCCGGCCGCGAACATTGGCCCTTTCCCTCAATGGGGAGACCCCAAGAAGATTGTTGCCATGGACCCCTGGGGACATCTCGCCCCTTGGCTGTTCAAGGACACCATCGAGAAGGACAACGGTATGGATTGTGATACCAATTGATAAAACGGTGTTACTGACGGCTTCATTAGTCGATATTCGACCGACCATTGCCATCACCAAGGCTCATATGAAGGTCGGTGTTGGGATTGATCGGAGGAGGAAACAGCTGTCGCTAACCTTCTTATCAGCTTCCTGAACTTGCCGAAAGTGTCAAGGCCGGTCGACTGTGAGTTCGCTCCTCCGTAATCTCCGTAATACAAGCTGACCTTTGCAGTGTACCCGATGGCAAGGTTTGCCTGAACGAACAAGGTGAACTGGCTGTCACCAAGTTTGCCGTTGAACCAGTATGTCCCCAACGCAAGTAGTCAAAGCAAGTCTAACCTCACACTCTAGGTCTGGTACCTCCCCGGCGTGGCAGAGCGATTCGGCATTGGTAAGTACACAGCCATTGCTTGATGTTGTATAACAACTAATACGACAAAGACGAGGCCACCCTACGACGGTCCCTGTTTGAGCACACAGGAGGAAGCTACCCAGAGGTAAGTAAGCTTTGCGTTGGAAGATCTCACTGCTAACACGTCCAAGCTTATCACTCGCGGAGACATCAAAGTATTCCTTCCTCCGATTGGTGGTCTCACTGTGTACTGCTTCGGAGATCCTGCCAAGATGTCGGATGAATCGGTTCGACTGTCTCTGCGAATCCATGACGAGGTATGATTCCTCGACCTTGTGTAAGAACCCGAACTCACCGTGTTCTGCAGTGCAACGGTAGCGACGTGTTCGGATCTGATATCTGCACTTGCCGTCCTTACTTGATCTTTGGTATCGAGGAAGCGGTCAAAGAGGCCCAGAATGGTGGCAGTGGTGTTGTCATCTACTTCAGAAAGGAAGGCCGTGCGTTGGGAGAGGTCACCAAGGTAAGCGTTGCCTGATCACAACTCACAGAAGCAAATCTAATTATTTTCCTCCAGTATTGTAAGGATGAAATCCCTCAAGATTCGGAGAAGCAGCCGTCGTGCAGATCTGGGGTACTAATTCTGGGGTAGTGGTCTACAACGCCCGTAAACGCGGAGCCGATCGCGCATCAGACTATTTCAAGAGGACCGAGAACATTGCAGGCGTCAAAGACATGCGATTCCAGGCTCTCATGCCGGATGTCCTGCACTGGCTGGGCATCAAGAAGATTGACAGGATGCTTAGCATGAGCAAGTGAGCGCCTGAGAGTCGAACACGTCGAGGAACTGACAGCTGACATATCTCTAGCATGAAGCATGATGCGATTGTCGGACAAGGGTAAGCTGATCATGAGTCGGCCGTGTCAATTTTCGACGCGAGATTAACATGATTTCAGAATCCCCATTCACGAGAGGGTCGAGCTTCCAGAGGAACTTATACCAGCTGACTCGCGAGTCGAAATTGACGCCAAGATTACAGCTGGTAAGTGAAATGAGAACCGGCAGACGAGATGAGGCCCCAGCTTCAGAGACCAAGGTGGAAACTAACGGAGATGAAGGCTACTTTACCACTGGTAAACGTATGACTACCGAAGAGCTCCAGGCGGTCCAGGGAAGAATATGGGAAGAGTGGGTACTATCCAATCCGACTGTGCTGTGCAAAGACTGATGACTGTGGCAGCTTCGATCACTAAACGAAACCGGATAGATACGGGCTCAGGCTGTATGTACAGTAGGGACGTGGCGTTGAGGGTCGCGGGGTGCGTCAGCAGCTTCCCAAGTTTGCAGGTCACTGCAGGTCTGTCTGAGCCATTTTGGGTGGGGGAAGGATGATGATTGCTCAGGATCCATACGATGGCGACGATGCCACGGTGTACCATTCATCCGTGGTGCTGGAGCTGAGTGACCCGAACGAGGTACCCGGTCAAGGTGGCAGGTCATACAGGGTAGTTGATGGGTTGGATACAGTGAGAGAAGACCGTTGGGAGCATCCGTTTTCGAGTTTAAGCGCGTCCGGGAGGGAGTTGCTAGCAAGGTTGTGCATGGTGTAGAGGTTGAAGATGTAACTTACGGAGCAGAGTGACTGACTGACACTAAGTGAGTGAGTGGAACTCGGAATGGAAGCCTACCCTACCCTATTAACGTTTAGTAAGGGGATGATGGGCCAGGATAGATAATTTAGTACCGAATGAATTGAACAACCACCCTTTCGAGGCCCGTCCATAGGTTGTTCCTAACGGAATCGGTGAGGCGGTCATAAGTCACAAGGACCGTTTTTAATGAGTTGTAATTGCATGTTTCTCTGACTCCGACACCGTATCCGACTAAAGGAGCATTTACCGAACACCGATGCAACCTTAACCTTGCAGGGTACAATATGATAAGGCACCCCAAGTATGATTGTATGTGTGAGAATGGAGTCGCTTCTGTCTGTGTCTGTACACGTGTAGAGCACGTCTTGTGGTCACGAGCATGCGCATGAGCCAAGGGCAAGGGGTAAGGGGTCAGTCAAATGCGATGCGATGTGGTGCACGAGGCGGAAGAGATTAATACCCAAGGTACTCTGTATCCGTACCTTAGCTAGATAACTCAGTCGACTGCCTTGAATTGACTCGGTTGCTTATCAAAAGAAAACCTCCGAAGGTTGCTTACCCCGGCCCGAGAAGACGATCAACGATCCATCACCATGCTACCTACTCTGTATGCCATGCCATGCTGCCATGCCGTCCGATGCCATGCCATGCCATGCAGTTCCATCTTGTGCCATGTTTGTTGCCGAACTGGGTGGATTAAATTGCCCCGGGTGATTAACGTGTACATCAATGATCTCGGCCGTGGTTCATTCATGTTCATCAGGTACGAGGCCATCCATAGGTGATGGTCAAGGTAATGATTGTCTAACAGAATGCTCATCACCGTGAATGATTTTCCGTTTCTAAATAGCATCGCATCACACACCCATCATCCTGCTTGCTTGTAACCCAACCCACATCCAAATATCCAGCCCCAATCCAGAAACGCTCTCGGCTAGAGAGCCTTGGCCTAACGGATGGCTTTTCGTTCTACTATCGTTAGTATCCATCCCTAATAAGGGGGCAAGAAAACAGCGAACCTTGACAGGGGGTGTCAAAATAAACTCAGCAAAAGTTATCCTAAGCTTAGTCTACGTTACCAGAGTCTTTTTTGTCATTTAGGATTAAGATCCCGTGTTTTCTTTCCTCCCCTAGGTAGTGAATAGTGTCAAGGACGCGTCTTGTCCTTTCGATCGATGCAGTACATGAAATATAGAGTTCACTCGGATGGCAATGCCAATCCTCAAGATTGATCCCGTTCCAAGGAAAACAAACAATAGAACGTTTTGTCTTCCTAAGCGGTATGCATCTTGACGACCTGTTGGGTAGCAATGCGACAGTAGCTCCGACAGGTATTCCCATAATTTTTTGCCTTACCGCCAGAAGTGCCCTAGGTCTGCGGTACCCATTCCACTATCCACGTTCCGCCGGGCCCGAATAGACGAGTGCCTCAGCAGGGCGAGTCATCACTGGCTTTACCGGCTTGGAGACCCCCGCATATGCCTGCACGGGAAACCCGCCTGCAGTCCCCGGGGCCCGCGTCCCTAGCCAAAAAGGCTCAGGGGGACAAAGACCAGGATTCTGGGCCATACACCAGGAGACACGCACCAAGACCAGCGAGTGCAAGATAGGTTGGTGTTGGCAACCAGATGCAGCGATGAGCCGACAAGTGGCAAGCAGATGAGGAAGAAAAAGACTCTTTTGCTATTCCGAGTAGTATGAGCCTGATCTGGTACCTGGACTGCGGCCTTTTTTTTCGAACACGAATAGAGGACCCCGTCGTTGCGTGATGCCAAAGAGTCTTGACCTCTGAATGGCCGAATACCTGGACAAGATCGTGATGGTACCTGTACCTGTGCCTGTACCGAGAGACAGGGAGAGAGGCTCGGAGAGGGAACGGTACCCATGTCGGCCAACTCCAAAGCTTGTTGTTACTGTAATGATGACTTGCTGTGCAGCGCAACGCACACACGCACGCCCACGTCCCCAATGCCATGGCACCCTTGTTTATTACCATACTTAGCTTACCCGCCTGGTCTAACCGCAGCAGTGGTAGCTCTACCACATGTACACGAGGAGGTGGTTGATGTGTGTGTGGATGTGGATGCCTTGATATTTGTCTCTCTATGTATACATATTCGAGCTACTGCCAGCTCGTCCCGTCCATCCAAACAAAGCCTCTTTCGCTTTCTTGTTATCCTTCTCAAATGTGAAACCATCTTTCCAACTTACCTGTTTTAATGCACATACAACCTTCAACAACAATCAACACATCTGACATATACACACAATGGCCTCTTACATACGAGACAGTCGAAGTTCGGTGAGAGCTCATAGGCGAGACTCGTCGTCATCATCATCCTCAAACACAAACTCCAACCGCACAAGACCACGACTTCTTCGCTCTAGTGCCACGGAACCTTCAATCACTGCTTCAAATGCCATCGGCGGTTCATTCGCTGGCCCTGGCTCACCGCACAGAGCAACTGATCTCCTCAACCGTGTTGCCGTCTACTCGCCATCTTCAGAAGCCACGACCCCAGGTTCAGTCTCACGCCACGCCGGGCCCCTCTCAATCTGCCGTGATGACCGAGAGCACTCGCCCTCCGGCAGCCCAGGAAGCCAATCCGTCGTGATGGTCGACTCACCATCTGGTACGTCTCACATCAACATCTCTATACCAGTCAACACTAACATCAATCAAGGTTATTACTTTAGCTTTCCTAGCTTTGAGGAGTGGAACAGGAACAACCAAGAGGATATGAACAAGGACTCAGATGATTGAGATGTGACGGGAAAGAGGGTGAAAGGAACGAAATGGCCTCAAACCGAAAAGGGAAAACAACATGACTACGACAGAGCGACATCAACAGAACAGTCGCTCATCCAGCACGGCCACACTCTCAACGAGATGGTAGAGGCCTTCGCTGACGGCTCAAAGAGGAGCAAGTGACAGCGAGGCCATTAGAACCAAGGGATCAGAAACGCATCGTCGACCAACAACCACAACCACAAACACACCGGCCTTTTCACCTATATGAGACTGGAATAAACGAGGTTGTGGCTGGCTGATTGCGCCCTAGGACTAGACTGGCTGGATAGAGGTGAAAGGATTCTTAGTAGAAGAGAAGCGGACGCTGAAATCGAGCTGCACACGATGAATGAATGAGGAATAGCTGCACCTTTTTAGAAAGGCGGAGTGCAAGGGGGACCAACAACAAAACACAACAGAAGACAACAAGACGGTCTGGGTGAATCTCTGGACCCATTCATTGACAGAAGGCGAGACGCTTAGATCCGATTGGACGAGGTCTGCTAAAAACACAAAGGAAACAGATAAAAATTACATACATCTCCCTGATACATACCATAATTCATTAGTTGTAATCGATCTTGGTTGTTGAATGTGATCAAACAGCATAAACTATGACATACTTTTGGCTGTCGGTTCCTTGAATAGAGACTCAAATGACAGCATCCATCGTAAGCAGAGACTCTCGGTAGGACAAGAGTTGTCCACGTAGGTCAAGCAAGGCGCTAAGCTCAGGCTTGAAAAGAGACCATTGTGGCTGTGGCTGGCTGGACTGTGGCTAGCTCCAAGTCTGCCAGGTATATACCCTCTATCAGGGGAAATTTCAACAGAAGGCACGTGATGTGGTCGTTCTTGCCCTCCGATCCAGTATTTTTCGATCCCACAAAGCTTTAGCGCCGGAAGAACAATTGGACCGCGACTTTTCGATCAATCGTTAACCTAAGCTGCTGCACACAAAGATTGAAATTATTTCGCCCCTCCAACCACTCTCTCACCAGTACCATCTCTCCAACGGTTCACACACAAGCCAGCAAACATGGCGGTTGGAAAGTGAGCATCACCCACGACGGCAAGCTTGCGATGAATACAATGGACTTACGCGTTATTTCAGGAACAAGAGACTCTCCAAGGGCAAGAAGGGCCTCAAGAAGAAGACGGTCGACCCCTTCTCCCGAAAGGACTGGTACTCAATCAAGGTTGGTTATCTCGAAACGCGCACAACAACAATTCCCGGCTAACTCGATTCTAAAGGCCCCTAACCCCTTCAACATTCGAGAGTGAGTGACGACCGCGCGACGAATCTGCACAAAAAAAAAAAAAAAAAAAAAAGTTTGTGGGACATGGGAGATTAACAAATTTTGCAGTGTCGGCAAGACCCTCGTGAACCGAACCACCGGTCTTAAGAACGCCAACGACGCTCTCAAGGGCCGTATCCTCGAAGTCTCTCTCGCCGATCTCCAGAAGGATGAGGACCACTCTTTCCGCAAGGTCCGCCTCCGTGTCGATGAGGTCCAGGGCAAGAACTGCTTGACTGCTTTCCACGGCCTCGACTTCACCTCCGACAAGCTCCGATCCCTGGTGCGAAAGTGGCAGACCCTCATTGAGGCCAACGTCACTGTCAAGACTACCGACGACTACCTCATCCGCCTCTTCGCCATCGCTTTCACCAAGCGACGACCCAACCAGGTCAAGAAGACCACCTACGCTGCCTCTTCTCAGATTCGTGCCATCCGACGTAAGATGACCGACATCATCCAGCGTGAGGCCTCAAGCTGCACCCTCACCCAGCTTACCTCCAAGCTCATTCCCGAGGTCATTGGCCGCGAGATTGAGAAGTCCACCCAGGGCATCTACCCTCTCCAGAACGTGAGTAGAACCTTTGTCCTAGGTTACGCGTGAACTCGTAGGTCTAACAATTCCCAGGTCCACATCCGAAAGGTGAAGCTGCTTAAGGCCCCAAAGTTCGACCTTGGTGCCTTGATGGCTCTGCACGGCGAGTCTGGCACTGATGACCAGGGCCAGAAGGTTGAGCGGGAGTTCAAGGAGCGTGTCCTGGCGGAGGTTTAAAAGGATTATTTTGGCAGGTTGGCGCGGGGTAGGCAATAGGGGCCTCGCGGCTAATAAACTCATCCCTACCAAATTGTTTCGGTCATCGCAAATGGCGTAGCATCACAAGAGGAGCTCCGGGGATTGGGTTCATGTTCCTTTGAATGAATGGTAAAAAAACGTTCGGTCAACACGGCGAATGAATTATGACGTGTGACTTGCTTGTTCCGACATTGGATGCTGTGGTGACTTGATGCTGGTCGTGAGGGACATTTTGAGATGAGAGCCGTAGAAGAATTCCAAACTGATACCCTATCTACCCAACATTACAGTTTCACCCCAAGGTGCTCGATATTGTGTGCATAAATTCTAATGTTCAGTGTATCTCTATCTATTGAACGTAGGGTAATATTACAGAGGCGATGGAAATATTGACCAATATTCGCCCCAGTTAGTGGGACAAGACCCATGATGCTCAATTCACCTGCGTCACTCAGACTTTTGAAGAAACTCAACGACAGCTATCGATTGTTAGTGCCTATCCGAAAGCTCTGGCTGCATCAATTGGGCACTCGCCTTGTCTGAACGCTTCAGGCTGCTCTGAAATGAGCCAGTGACCAGCATCAATATCAACAAGTCGAAACTTGGGGAAGAATTGGCCAATCAGAGGTAGTACGTCATCGGGAACATACTTGCTCTGGGTACCTCGAACAAACAAAGCCGGTTTCACAAACCGAACCTCATTGGGGTTCTTGTAAGGAAAATCTCCGAGGTTGTCCAGTGCCTTACCAAGAGTGTCGAGAGGGATGCGGAACTTGCGCACCTTTTCGCCCTCAGGGAGGTACATGTTGCCGAGTAGGAATTGTCGAATGGGAAGAGACTCCTCATACTCGCTGAGAATCTTGTCGGCCTCGGCTTGGCGTGTGACACCGGCTTCCTGGATCTTCTTCATGGCGCGGACGTACTTGGGAAAGTCTCTGCTGAGTGAGACGTCCACGGGGGCATTGTCGACGGAGACGATATCGGCGACAAGTTCAGGAGAGCGGAGTGCAAGAGCCATTGAGGTTTTGGCTCCCCTGTGGTTGTCAGTTTGTTTGTGTCGGCTGCTATGAAGCAACGGCTACTCACATTGAGTGTCCAATGAGAGTTGTTTCCTTCAAACCATGACCCTCGATGAACTCAGCTACATCCTGGGCCATGGCATTGTAATCATGTTTGTTGCTGTGGGGTGACTCGCCATGGTTTCTGAGATCCTGTGAACTGATATTGAGTTTCTATCAACCTCTCAGAACCCTTGACCGTTTACTTACCAAAGCATAAACATATCTTGCCAAGTCTCGGGCCAAAGCTCTGTTTTGACATTAGCTCAGACTCTCACAGGTCAAGAAAAAGACCAACTAACTTGCTAATGGCTCGATTATTCTTCTTTGATCCGAAAAGTCCGTGGAGGAACAGAATTGGAGAGTTCCTCTTGTCATATTTGGGTTGTGAGGGTTCATGCAAGTCGTAAACCAATGGCCCAACAGCCTGTGAGTAACACCTCGTGCTTGGAACTGCAGTCTTTAGCCCCTGGCGCCCAACTGTCGGGACTGCAGTCGTAGCTATCCTTCGCAAAGACAACATGGCTCTTGACACGGCAAATCTTGAAGTTGTTGGGCAAAGAGCCAATTACGTAGATCTTGAAATTGCCATTTTGGGTAAAGCTAGGTCGATTCGCACCGTTTTACTGCATAACTTGCATATCTAACCCTTCAAGCACCATGATGTCACCCTTCCTTCTTCAACTTTTGCGCTTGCCGATAAATTATACATCCTGTGAGAAACGAACAAAATTCGCATACGACTTGAACCAAGAAAGAGATTGAAAGAAACGACAACTCCCGAAAAAATGGACTGGGATTCAATATGCGGTCTAGTCAGACGCTTAAAAAAACGACCTACAGGAAAGATGAGGTATGAGAGTGTATAAAGTTGGAGAAACATGTTCAAGGAAATAGTTGGTGAAAAGAGAATGTATGGTTGGACAGCCTAGCTGTCCCAGATGGCACCATAAGCTGGCACGCCGCGCGTCTCCAGGCCGTACACGACCTTTCTAGTGATCTTCTCGTTGGCTATTATTATCACAGCTTCGGCATCGAAGTTCTTGGCTAGGTTATAGCCCATTCGCACAAGGTCTGGTCGGCCATGAGTCTTCGTATTCCAGATAACTGCGTCAGGAATAGCGTTTCGAACCTGGCCAACAAGCTCTTTGCCAAACGACTCTTCTGGTCGTGATGTAGACCAAATCAGCTGTGTAGGGCATGTCTGATGGACAATGTGGCCTAGCAGCGGTCCAATCCCAGATCCTGTGGCGACAACGACGATTCTGTTGAAGAGCGTTGCGACACGCATCACACCACATGTTGGCACACCACGTACCCAGATGGAACTGGGAGGGTTTTGTATACAAGAGCGAGTCCAGTCGCCGGCATTGGAGACAACCAACGAGTAACCCTTAGCATGTTGATTAGCCTGCGGGTTGGGGATGGTCGCAAAAGAGTGCCATTCGATCAAGGGCCGTCGTGATAAGCGGGTGAAGGTACCATTCACGGGAACGGTATAGTCGAAATGCAGGCGGACTGCATGGTCAGAAAGCACTTCGGCCTCGACTGGAACCTTGCGCAGGAAAAACCATGAAGAGGCAATGCTGAGTGTGGCCACCACCAAGAGCCACAAGTCTGGAGTCTTAACGGCGGCGATCCCTAGTCCTTGGTGTTGAGACCGGGAGTCGTTGATCGCCAGAATTGTCCGAGCCCAAAATAGACCCAATGATGTCCAACCGGCAAAACGATGGAAACGCTCAAAGAAGTTGTGGTACTGCTTCCGGAAAGAGGGCCATGCAGTAGCCACCATGGAACACAGCAGCCCGCATAGAACCCACGATACGACCTGTGTCGCCAAGGACCCAATCGAGTGACCCTCACAGAAACCTGCGTTGCAGATTGTTCCACGTGCCGTCGAGATAACCAGCCAGACCGTGGCACAGACTCCCGCACCCGAGTGCACGCCACCCAGGTGATATATTTTGGCACAGCGTTTCCTGATTCCGAGCGGCAAACGCTTTGGTACTGAGCAGAAGATGGTATACAGGATGTTGATCACCGCGTCTTGCCGTACAAGTACTGCGATCACAAGGTTGATGGCAGTGATGATACCTAGCCATTCTGACTTGAGCTGCAGAGCGACCACGCAGATTAATGCTGCCAAATTCAGTAGTCCTATGAGACTGAACAGAGTGCGATAGGCGACGAAGATCCTATGTCTTAGACCTCTGAGGGGTCGTGCCAGCGTCTTATCAGGCAGACCACGCTCAAGATCAATCTTGTCCGTCAGAGTCGATAGAGAGGACATGGAGGATTGGGACTTGAGTTCGACATGGTTGTCCTGGACTCCTTCTTTCTCGTATGGTTGCGTTGCAACAATCTGCTTCGCCAGGGCCAATGCCTTGAGTTTTCCCTTGTCGACTTTGCCATTTGGTGTTGAGGGTAACTCATCGAGGAGGTGGAGGTGTGTAGGAACAGCATAGTAGGGCTGGTGTTGCTGTACATGCTTGATGGTGGTGGTTGCATCGCATCGGCGCGGGGTGGTAAACCCATGTATCTCTCCGTCGATCAGCAGCGCTGCCGCCCGAGACACGCCTGGGGCCGAAGCTAGGGATGCTGAGATGCCGTCTAGCTCCACGCGGAAACCCTGAATTGAGGTCAGATCATGGCGAATGCATCAAGGGACTTTTGATGTACCTTTACTTTGACTTGATCGTCGACTCGGCCGATAATCTCGACTGAGCCATCAGTTCTCCAACGACAAAGGTCGCCAGTGTTGTATATCGTTGATCTGGACTGTCAGCTCTGGCACTGTCTAACCAAGCGAGAAACCTACCCATCATTGGCAAATGGATCTGGCTTGTATCTCTCCGCCGTCTTTTCATCGAGGCCGATGTAGCCTCTGGAAACTCCACGACCGCCTGCCCACATCACTCCCTTGGCACCCATCGGTACAGGTTCACCTAGACCGTTGAGGATATATACTCTGTTATTAGGAGTCGGTCGGCCGATTGATAACTCTTGCCCAACGACATGTTGATGCATAGTATTCACGATCGTTGTCTCGGTTGGGCCGCAGCAATTCCAATATGTGCCGTGACTTGCCCACAAATCGGCAAGACTACGCTGGTCAGTAACTGTTGGAGCTATGCTCGGCTGAGTACTCACCCTCTTGTAATTGGTTCGCCGGCTGTGGCCACTGTTTTTATCCTGGGATGTTGTGTAGGATGGTATTTGGAGAGTATTGTTGGTGTGCAGATGAGGACATCAATCTATTACCGTGTAAGTCGGAGCCTGGCAATCGAGGGATGTCGCCGTCACGAACCTGTTGGAGAGTTGGTTCCCAATCGGAGCCTCGGAGAACGAGTGTTCCCCCATTGCATAGACAGACAAAGACTTCCCATGCCGCTGAGTTGGGTCAGAATTGGAAATATCTTGGATACGAGAAACTTACCCATGTCAAAACTTATGTTGAGGACCGAGCCAACGCAAGTGCCAGCTGCTACCCCCAGATTCCCCGGGGCCAGGCACACAAGATTGGCGACATTTCTGTGTGTGATGTCGACGCCTTTTGGCTCTCCCGTTGTTCCTATCTCCCTGTGAGAAGTGCACTCTGAGACACTGAGCTCTGCGTTGACTTACCTGATGTATATATCACGTAACAGCCGGAATCTGGAGCTGCGAGATCGATATGAACGTCTTCTTCGACGGGACTTGTTTTTATTTCGTCAATAATAACCACAGTCTGATTGGGATGTTGGGAGGTGACTCGGTGCTTTGTTGAAGACAGACAAAGGACGACGCCACCGCCGGCCTGCTCAAGAACTCGACGAATAGTTTCATCGGGAACGACACCTCCATCGAGAGGAACATATTGAGCTCCGCAAGAAAGGATTGCCCATATACCAATGATCATGTCTAGTCCCCTTTTAGCAACAAGGGGAACCCGCGAGTCAGGACAGACACCTTGAGCAAGGAGCTGTGCAGCCAACTCTTGGGCTCGTTCTGCAAGTTGCCCATATGTAAGCTCCTTTAGTGATCCTGAGAGATCACGAAGAGCTATGGTATCTGGAGAAGTTCTTGCATGGTGATAGAATGCTGAAGTGACTGTTGGGAATGGAGGCTCGACACAGTCCCCTTGGTTGACTCGAAGAGCAGACTTGTGCAGGGAATGCCCCTGGAGCGGACTGATGACGACCATTGTGAAGAGGACGCCTCGGAGAGTGAAATAAGGTGAGGAAGAGACAATGGGGATTGTTGATGTCTGTTGTTGACCGTTGAGTTGACCCTGAGATAACAACGGACGGGCTTATATAGGTTCAACGGCGTGGCAAAGGTAGCACCCGCCCTGGAAAGGATGTTTCATCTTTGTCTTCTGAGATGCCCATACTCATCATTATCGGTCTTTGATCAGTCAATCGTCCCTTGACATGTCCCCATGGGGG